>JBBMOL010001668.1:0-34511 GCA_037954665.1 Laguncularia racemosa | reverse complement strand
AACAAATTTAGTCAACTCAGAGTCCTTTATGAAGTAGATGTTTGTCTGGAGTTTTGCTATTGTGTGTAGTCTTCACTAGGGGTGGTAATTGTGGGGCGGGTCCGCGAGCTGACCCACCCCGCCCGCAAAAAAATGTGGGGTGAGCAAAAAATTTTGGCCCGCTGAAGCTGTGGGCCATTTTGACCCGTGCCCATGTGACCCGCAGGGTAGGGCGGGTAAGTTCCCACGGGCATGGGTTGGCCTACAGACTAGAAAAAAAATTTTCTGAAGTGACGATGACGAGTCGTAACGGTGAGGGTTGAGGACTAACGGCCGAATCTGAGGACTGATGGTTAAACTTTCTTGAACCGTCGGTGACGACTGACAAGGACTGAGGACGGACTCCGAAGTAATCGAGGCGAGGACGACTGAGGACTAAGGACTGACGGTGATGACTAACGACGCCGACGTCGACGGAAGTGACGATGACGAGACGAGGAGTTGAGGACAACGTCGACTGAAGTGACCACACATGTTACCGGCCGCTGGACGACGATCCCTTCTTGTTCTCACGTCTTGAAGGTTAACTAAGTTGGCTCCAAAGTCAGAAAAAGGAATGCAGGTTCAACAAGAGATGCTAAAGGACTTTTGATCTTGCCCAACCGCTTTGATTTAAGGACAACAGTGCGGGTCGTCGCGGGCCAGCCCGCATTGGCCCGCGGGGCGGGCTGATTTTGCTGACCCGCGAGACTTGCGGGCCACTACGGGTCAGCCCGCGATGACCCGTGGGCCGGTACGGGTCGAGGCGGGCCGGCCCATTTGGCCTACATTACCAGCCCTAGTCTTCACCTATTCAACATGATGCACTTTTAGAAGGTTAAGATGGTTGGATCTTCATAGTCCTAATGAGTTAGTATTATTGTTGCTTGATCATCCTCCAAAGCTTTCATTTTATGCACTTTTAGAAGGCTAAGATGGTTGGATCTTTATAGTCTTAATGAGTTACTATTATTGTTGCTTGATCATCATCTAAAGCTTTCATTTTAGTCTTCTAATCAGTGCACATGACTTAATTAACCTAGTCCTCCACAACCCATACGACTAACATAGATGGATTCATACACGACATATGGTATTAATTCATAGCATTATATAAAGGCAACTTCATTCTCAAAGGGTTATTTGGCTAAAATCCTTTTAGCCATATTTTGAAGTCCTTGAGCCTTCACTTGACTTATCAATCTTAGAATCTAATTCCTATCATCTCCTTGAGGCTATTAGAGATTTACCCTCAAATTTGAAGGGTCTTTGAGCTGGTCAGCTTCCTTAGGTGTGTACAAGTCAAGTTAAAGACATTAAAGGTAATGAAAACACCACAGTCTTCAAGAAGTTCAAGCTTGCATGCATTATCATTGATCTTCTAGAGTACTTTGATTGGACCATCCACTTTTGGACATAACTTGCTTACCTTTTGACTAGGAAACTTGTCCTTCCTTAAATGGATCCACACAAGATCGCTCAACTTAAAATGCATTGCCTTCTTTTCCCTAGTTTCTTGTTTTATTTCTTAACCACATCTTGGCAATGTTCTCAAAAACCTTGTGATGCAGATTCTAGATTTCCTAGTCTTTATCGATACCACTCAATTTTTCCTCCTTTGATGCTGGTATGGACAGTAAATCCAAAGGAATCATTTGATTATATCCATACACAACTTTAGATGGAGACTTACTAGTGATACTATGTGTAGACCTATTGTAAGCGGATTCCATAATAGGTAGACATAAGTTCTAATCAGTAAGGTTCTTGCCGACAATAGCCTAAGCAAAGCACCCAGGGTCCAATTGATAATAGATATTCTTTCTTGCATAGCATGGCCCCTATTCTAACTCTTGAAGCATCGCACTCCAACTCAAAGAATTTCTCAAAATGAGGTGAGGCTAACACTGGTGTTGTGATATGCTTCTCCTTGATCTTCTCCCTATCCATCTTAACTCTTTCTTTGGAAACCATAAAGCTTAGAAATATCACCTCTAACTAATAGAAGGTACACTTATTTAGATTCCCATGGAGCCATTCAACTCTTACCATTTCAAACACTAGTCATAAGTGACTAACATAACTCAACAAGTCATGGTTGTAAACTAAAATATCATCAAAGTAGACTTAGACACACTTCCCTAGGAGATCATGTAAGACATGATGCATGAAGGTGCTCAATACATTGGTTAGGAAAAATGGCATAACCATTTACTTATACAGACCATAGCTTGTCTTGAAAATTGTTTTCCACTCTTCTCCAAGCTTCATGTGAATTCGGTGATAGCTACTTTTTAGATCAATCTTAGAGAAGATTTTGGCCCCATGCAATTCATCCAATAAATCATCAACCCTTGGAATGGGTATTTGTATGTAATGGGAATTCATTTTATTACTTGCCTATCTACGCACATTCTCTAAGATCCCTCCTTCTTAGGCACTAGTAACATAGGAATTGCACACAAGCTCATAATTTCCCTCATGTACCCCTCATTGATCAATTCATCCACTTGACATTTTAATTCTTTTGTTTCTTTGGGGTTTACTCAATCACAATACGTTAGTTAGTTAAGTAAAGATGTCCCTAGTTGCAAATCAATACTATACTCTATATCTCAAAGTGGTGGTAATCCTTCAAGCAACTTTTCAAGATAGATATCCTGGAAATCATTTACTAATTTCTGCACTTCCTCAAGTATAGCCTTGGTTCTCATCTCTAGCAAGTATCTAATCAATGGCATAAACATAAACTCTCCAGAACTTATAACCTAATTTAGGTCACCTTTGGTTATGAGCAAAGACTTCTATTATGATTTAGTTATTTGAGATTATGATGTGCATAAACTTCACGAGTTGAATTCAAGTCACAATCAGATGCATAGGCAATAAATAGTTAGTTGAATTGGGAAAAAGAGGTGTTTGAACTTCCACAATCGATATGACTCACAGTCTATGAAAATTAAATGGGTTTAATTGAAATAGTCAATATGACTCACAGTTAGATTAATGAAAAGAGGATTGTCACAATTAAAAGAGTGTTCTAACTGATATGATCAATAAAGAAACACTTTCAATAACTGTTAAAAGGTTCTACACAAATAGTCAAGAGTAACATGAGCAACATTTATTCAAAGGATAATAGCATTTATCCATACATGGGGCTACATAAATATTTATAAACAAATACAAGGTAATTGTGATGAAAGGAAGGTATTAGAAAGGAATAAAATAATTTTCTGAAAAGGAAGAAAACAACTTCTAGATAACTGCACTCTTAATTCGTCAAGCTTTATAATATTCTCTTTCCTAATTCAAAAGATTCAAAATATTGTCCAATTCCAATTAAGGTTTACTTATGCCAATAATGTCTTTAGAAGGATGTCTTTGGAAGCCTCTTTTGATGTACCTATCAAAAATATTCTACCAAAAGGTCATTGGCTTGTTATCGAAAGCAATACAATCTCTATCTTTGAAAATAGAATTCTTCTTTATTTTGAAAGTTGGCTTGCATATGGAACCAACACCATAATCCTTTCTTTTTGATGAATTGCTCATGCTTCCAACTTGGTTTCTTCTGTGATTCCAATCTTATCCTTCATTAGATTTCCTCATGCAACCAAATTCCTTATAACCCCCATTTGTGTAATGAACTCTATATGAGATTAAGACCTAACTTTTATTGGCTTGCTTCCTACAATTAGAACCTCTACCAGCTCCATTTGAATCTAACTTTCTCCATAACCTTCCAAAATTAGGTTTAGACTTCTTATTCCTATCATCATCTCTATCTTTGAAAAAGAATCACCTTGAATCTTGGCTCTTCCTAGTCTTGGGATAAATCTCATTGCAAACAAGCTATTCATACCTTCCTTTAGCTTCCCTCAAGCAACTTGTTCCCTCTTTACTTCGACTAGACCCATAGGAAATAACACTATCTTTTGGCCATCCTTCAAAAGAGCTTAAGTATTTTGAAATCCATCATATAACACATTCATGTCATACAACCATAGTCATCCCAGCAAAACTTTAGCAACATCTATTGGAACAACATCACATTCTACTTCATTTTCATCTCATAGATCTTGGCCAAACCTTGACCTTCTTAATGACTTCCCACCAAACTGATGTAAATCATATGGCCTTTGATGTAGAATGGCCTTCAATCTAGTACTGTGGACATATGTACTAGAAATAAGATTGGTGCAATTACCTCCATCAACAATGAAAATACAAGCTTTATCCCTCATGGTTCTCTTAGCATAGAACTAATTCCCCCTTTACTAGTTCTCTTATAAGGCATTAATTTGTAAGCCTTACCTAACTACTAAGGATATGACATCACCTTTTTCTCCTTAAGTGATCTCGATCTTCATTAAATTCCTTGAATCTGGCCTCAACATCATCTTCCTCCTCCTCTTTACTTCTACTGCCATCTTTAGAATTTCTCCTTTTAGAACCATAACTCTTTTGTTTAGACATTTGAAAGAAAGACGCCCAAATCCTAAGCACTTAAAACATTTGATCTCACCTAACTTCTTTCTTAGATAATTCTAGTCATTCTCCTACACATGATAAGTCTTCATATGACTGTTCTCTCCCTTCACAGAACTTCGATGCTCTTTCTTCTCCAATTTTACATCCTTTTGTTTTTCCTTCCCTCATGGAGCTTTTGATCTACTAATAGGATTAAGTGATCTACCTGTAGTCCTCAATCTTTGCCTTTGAACTCCAAGTGCTAATTTTATTACATCATCCAAAGCTTCAAAAGATTGTAATTCCATTACATTGGCAATCTCATATTTCAACCCTGAGGTAAACCTTACTATAGTTTATTCTTTAAGCTCTCTCAATTCAAATCTTAACAAAAGAGTCTAAACTCCTAAGTGTAGTCCTCCACACACATTCCTCCTTGTCTTAGATTTTGCAATCTCACATACAACTCCTACTTATAGTGTTAGAGTACAAATTTCTTTCTCATCACCCTTTTCATCATGTTCCATGCTATCACCTCCACTTCTCCATCTTCCCTTATCTACATTCTTTCACTACAATAATGCATACCTAATAAAATCCAAGGCAAATTTGATCTTGGTTAGGTCATCATACTCATAACACTTAAACAATCTTTTTACTTGTTGCTTCCAATCTAAGTAATCATCTAGAGTTCCACAACTATCAAATTTTAGAATTTTCAGTTTGATAGTCTCCAACCCTTATAGTAGTTGATTCACTTTAACTACATGTTATTCTCTAAAATTGTCTCCTTATCCTTCTAACAATTTGATCATCTCTTCTAATAGGCCTTCCACCATTTCAATGTATTCCTTCATTAGTATTTTTACATCATATATGTTCTCTCATACTTTTAAATCAAAGTTTGTTGTGCAATGATCATTATGCATATCATCTTTGCAAGTTCTGCTACTTGTTGACTTCATTTCTAGCAACATTCCTTTCTCTCCTCTTATTGTTTTCATCACCACCTTTACCTCTAACATTAAAACTCTCACTTAACATATTAGAATTTCACTATCAAATTCAATTAAGTACCACTTCAATCAACTAATTACTCTAACTCCTATACAATCAAATATCTAACCCAATCCTCCTACTTGAAATATTAAAATGGAAATAGTGAAATAAGAAACTCACCAAGAAGCATATGAACCTAGGCTTTGATACCAAGATGATGTGCCCAAACTCTGTAAGTCAAATTCAAGTTACGATCAAATGTGCAACCAATGAATAAAGCTGGAATCTTTTTGGTGTTTTTTTTTTTTTTTTTTTTTTTTGCCGGGGGGTAGGGGTGTGCATGGGTGGGGTCATAGTGCTTTATATTTTTTGTTTTTATGTAAATAATAAAAATAAAGAGATATAGACAACTAGTTGAATAGTTCTTCAATAGCAAAATAAGGAAAATGGGTGTTTGAACTTTCACAACCAATAAAACTTATAGTTTAAGGAAATCAAATGGGTTTAGTTGAAATAATCAATATGACTCACAACTAGATCAATTATAAGAGGATTGCTATGATCAGAAGGATCTTTTGACTGATAAGATCAATAAGGACACACTTCGAATAACTGCTAAAAAGTTCCACACAAATACCCAAGAGAGTAACAAAAGCAATATTAATTTAGGGGATAATGACTTTTGTCTATACATTGGGCTACATAAGTATTTATAAATGAATACAAGATAATTGATATGGAAAGTATTAGAAAGGAATAAAATAATTGTCTTAAAAGAAAGAAAATAACTTCTAAACAATTACACTCCTAATTCATTAGGGTCTATAGTGTTCACTTTCTTAATCAAAAAAATTTTAAATATTGTCTAATTCCAATTAAGATTTGCCCACACCAATAATTTCTTTAGATGGGTGTCTTCGAAAGCCTTATCTAATGTGCTTATCAAAAGGATTCTTCCAAAATGTCTTTAGCCTATTATTGGAAGTAACATAATTTTTTTTTCAAAATCAAAACCCCTTTTTATATGGAAAGTTGTCATGCATTTGGAACTAACACCATAATTCGTCTCTCTTAATGAACTGCTTATGCTTCCAACTTGAGTTCTTTTGTGATTCTAATCTTATCCTTCATTAGATTTCCTCCTACAACTAAATTCCTTGTAACCCCCAATTGTATAACGAACTCTGTATGAGTTCAAAGCCTGACTTTTATTCACTTGCTTCCTATAATGAATACCTTAACTAGCTATATTCAAATCTAACTTCCTCCATAACCTTCTAAAATCAAGTTTAGACTTTTGATTCCGGTCAAATTGAGTCTCTTAAACTTGACTGGGCATCATAAGGTGCAAGACTACCTTCATTCGATCCTTTTGAAATGTATATATATTGCGATAACCATTGTGTAAGAACTGACGATCAAATAGCTAAGTTCAACCAAGCTATATGAGTGAACCACACATTAGTAATAAGTTACAAAGAATATCATCCTAGTACCTATCCCCAATGGTTATAAGAATCCTGACTTGCTACGTAACATGTAGAGCCCCTTTTTCATTCAAACAATAAAAGTTATATGGTTATAGGTGCTTGATAATTGAAAGTTTCAATTAGTGCACCAAGGATGAAGTAGTAACTTTAGTATAATTTCCCCTATCAAAAATCATGACACACAACTGTCCTTTCACCTTAAAAGCATTATAGAAAGGATTTTCTCATTGTACATTCTCAATGGATGGTGTTACACTTAGTTCTTGCCTTAGAACAAAGCTAAGAAACTATCTTTGTTTAGAATAGACAACAGCTTCATCATCTCTATAAAATGCACCTAAAGCTTCCTCAATGTCTCTTAGTTGCTCTTTAACCTTATCCTTATCAACACTCTCCACTTCTAACACTAGCTCATCTCCATTTAATATTACAACATGACAATTAAGACATTAGAAAGCAATGTGTCCAAACCTTAAGAACTTAAAACACTTGATCTAACTATTCTTCCTTCCATAACCGTGTACTCTGTCTCTCCTCTATATGGTCTTGATAGCTATAGTTTTGCCTCTTTGATCATCCTTGTATTTGTCATGCTAATTAACACCTTACTCAATCCTTTCATTAATCCTCATTACCACACCCTCCTCAAGTCTCCTTTTCTCAGCTAAAGTAAGTCTAGTTAGTGGTGTTATTCTGGAAATGGGTGCTTAATATGAATTTTGGTGTCTTTGTTGTTCAACCTTCTAAGCAATATATATGGCTTTATCAAGGGTACCAAAGCACTAAAGTTCAACAATATAAGCAATCTCATATTTTAATCCCGTCATGAATTTGACAATGGTTTGGTCTTGAGCCTCATCTACATTATAGCAAATCGTAAACATTTCTTGCCTATAATATTTGAGAACAAATCTCTTTCATAGAATTTGTTTCATCTCATACCAAGTTTATACATCTTAATCCATCTTTCTCTTGGTACTCATTATGTTCTTCCACCAAAGGATAGTGTATCCAGTGAACTCTAATGCAACCAAATCTTACTTTAGTTGCCTCATCATACTCATGATACTCATACAACTTTTCAAATTTAGTTACCTCATCATAGTCATCTACATTATTGCTACCGACAAATGATGGCATTTTGAGCTTAACAATCTCAAGACCTTTAGGAGTTCACACATCTAGATTTTCAAATACTTCCTTAAAATTATCTCCTCCACCTTCATTAATGACATCAAGCTTTAATCACTCCTTTACTCCTCTTGTTCGCACATTCACCCTCTCCTCCTCGATACCCATAGGGTTGTTGCTCTTTTGTAAGTCTTTGCACAACTATGATAAGGTTAGTCACCATAGTAGTGAGCTCTTGTAATTTTTGTTACGTAGTTCTTGTGGGAGTGTTCATAGATCTACATTGCCCATGAGCATCACTCTCAAAATTCCCAATCTCATCACGAACGCAATTGTTCGACATCTTCACATTTACTTAACAAATAAGACAATGGTTTCTTTGGAAAATTTTAGTAAACATCTAGTGAACTTAACACCCATAATCTTGAAAGGTTAGCAAAACACTTTTCTAACACTACAACTTCATTACTCAATCATAATAACACCTCAACAACTTCAATGAAGATTTATATGCTATTAATAGCACATTAATTTGAAATCAAAGTAGACTTACCTCGCTTCTATCATTGGAACCTAGGCTCCAATACCAAAGTAAAGATGATGTACCTAAGAGGATAATCAAAAGGATATAAAAAATGGGTTAATGGGTGTATTGAAAATGGGTTAATTCCCAAATATGGAAATTAGGATTTTAACAAGGTTTTAACAATTTCCATACCCTGCTTCAAGGATATGACCCACCAAGAAATGAGTACACTAACCTAATCTAATTTGATATGACACACAAATTAGACTACAGTTTACTCACCAATAATATTGCTAAAGATTGATGAAAGTATGGGCATTGGGAGCAAAGACTTGATAATTAGGGTTTTAAACAATATTCTTCATTCATTGTGATTGTTATAAGAAGTGTTATATTTATGCTGACGTAATGAAGGACAAAATGATAATATCAACATAATAACCTAATAATAACAAAGTGATAAGAAAGTATTAACAAAGTAGTAACAAAACAACCAAGGACGGCACAATCGTTGATGCGCTACAATTCTTGATTGCTGAGTGAGCATCATATTCCTTAACTGAGGAAGGGGGTATCTTGTAAAGAATAAATGAACAAATTTGTCACATAAACCTTCATAGATTAAACTCTCAAAAGCCTTTGTTTGGTACCATGATACAATGGGAACACAATAACATTATCATCTTATATGCTATGATAATCTTGGTGTTGCTTATCTCTCTACTAACCCCATTCAACACAATTGCATCAAACACATGACATCAACTATCATTTGTTTTGTAAAAATGTATATTTTAGTGAGGTATTAGTTTGTTGAGTTTTGACCCAACAACCACAAGTAAATATCCTCATCAAAAACTTCATGACTACTTACTTTGATGATTAACATTGCAATCTTGCGTTGACATTAACTATATGGGACTAAGGGGGCATGTAAATATATATTGTATATGCATTTCAAGGATATTTTCAAGTAATTTAGTTCTTGGCAATTTCATCTTTTTTTATACATGTTATAAAACATTACTTATCCTCTCTATAGTGTACTTGTGCCAAAAACTTTACCTTGAACAATTATACCATGTGCACAAAATCTATGCTCAAAACATGTCGACATGGTTTGAATAAAATATAAATGAATTCATAATTATGGTACCCATTGAGTCATAAGCATATTTTAACCAAAATTCCATATAATTGATTAAAAACTATTCCAATAAGTTAAACTTCCTTCGATGATCGTATACGTTTTTGATACATTCGATAATGGATAGAAGGGAATACTTTATACCTTATCTTGTGGATAAAAATTCTAAAAAAAAAAAAAAAATAGAATCATAACCTACCCTTTAAAATATAATACCTATTTTAGAAGCCATCTAATCATGTAGGATTTGATAAGTTTTGAAGTCTAATAGATGCTGCCATGCCCAAATACTCCCACTAAGAAGGAAAAATAAAATGAGTAAAATTGAACGTCACAATGTTTATAAGAAATTTTGTAAATAGGTGGACATGTTCATAGAAAAGAAAGGAAAATAAGAGCTAATGCCACACAACAGGAAGCTAACGATTTAATGATACTAATACTCCACATTTATGGATCAGTAGTATATAAGTACTAATGATATTTAAACACATGATAGTGATAGCATATTTTTTTACAAAACTATCAATTATATTTTTGTATATTACAATTTTATTGATACTTATATACTATCAATCTATTCACTTGACGTGATAATATTATTAAAACTTTTTTGAATGACAAGAAGGCCTGTGCGAGGAGGTTTAGTCAAGTGGGATTACAAAAGAAGTAAAATCACAAATGTTTTGAATAAAATTATGATGTAGAAGTAATTTTATGAATTATAAGTTTTTATGAGGAATTATATATTTTCTGGTATTTTTATATGCATTAAGTAAAATTATGAGCAACAAGTGATTTTGTGAAATGTATTGTAAGTTCACCAACAATTTTATTGATAACATTGATAAAATGTTCATTACAAATAGTATGTGTTGATAGGCTATTTTTCCTTTTTTTTACTTTTAAGTTTTTAGGATTTTTAAGTTTAGTCTAGTTTCTGGTCAAGATCAAAAAATTGGAAAAATAGCAAAAAGTTAATAATAATAATAATAATAATAGTGAGAAAAGCCAAAAATAGTAAAACTAGGTCTTTTGGGTAGGGAACGGTTTTCTGAACTCCAATGCACACATTTCAACGGATTTGGAGTTCTCAAAACATAATCGCTATTTATTAAATTTATTCCAAGTAAAACTCATTCACTCAAAAGGGTTATAAATATTTTTTTTCTTTGTTAATTTAAATACATGGCAATTAATTTAAATACTGATTATGGAGGAGTTCGATCATAGATTTACTAAGTGGCTCATCACATTCATCTTGGCCGGTAAAGCAGTTACCTGTCATGGTGCTTGTTTCTACACTATCGATATTTGTTTATTCTCCTGTCAGCATCGTGTCCTTGTGTACTACTAGCCAGGATTATATGATTTTCTGAAGTATCTCTTACAAACCTTTTTTTCTTTTTTTCTATTCTTTTGAATTATTTTGCCATCATATTACCATCCTTGATTCCAAGCACTTCATACGATTGTAACAATTTCCACACAAATCTTCTCGTTCTGCTTTTTTATGTCCTTACTGTGCAAATATGATGCTGTGGAGGATACCCTGTTTTGGCTTATTGGCAGCCCATCATAAGCACGTTGAGGTTGAGCCACTCCGTTGCTTTATTCCAATTGGCATGACTTGATTATGACTTGGGAAATTTACACGTTATCAGGTGAAACAGGGTGCGGAGATGGTTTGGTTTCAGTTTTTATCACTCTTTGAAGAGTTTCTGGGCCTGAGCAATTTGCACATTGAAAACCATAAGACAACAGCAACGAATCAAAGGCAGCCTCTTGTGCTTTCCAGAGTTGAGAATGTGGGGGGACACAGTAAGCCAACCTACTCAACCTGCAATTTTTACCAGTTGGACCCAAAAACTTGACTTATATTAATTGTGGGCTTTCTGGCTAGCCCTATGTGGCCCACAAGCCAATTTAATGCCGAGCAGGTTGGCCCATATTGTCCATCCAATTTAAAAAATAAATAAATAAACAAAATTCATAGATTTGAACATGATAAAGAGGTAGAGGACAAGACAAACAAAACGACGACAAGACAACAATACAGTCACACTTACACAGACCTCCTCTTCAGTTCTTCAGTCTTCACACATCCAACATCACATTCATCGTCATGCAATGAGTCAATGACTCTAGTCATCCAACCTAGTCATCATCGTCATCCTGACACTCACTCATCCGACTTTGACAAACCCTCTTCCCTATCCTTTTCACTCCTCTACTCTAATCCGACACTCCCAAGCTCCCACTCGCCACTCCAGTCTCCCTCCTACTTCGATTCGATGACTCACAACTTGCCACTCCGATGTCTAGTCTCCTACTCCAAGCCTTGAGGTAAGTGCTTAAGGGTTAAGAAGTTACATTTTTTTTTTAATTTAATGAGGATGCGAGGTTTGGGGTTCGAGTTTGGGGCTCGACCATTCAAGTTTGGGGTTTGGGGTTCAATTGTTTAGGTTGAAGGAAAGGGAACATCTATCTTCGTCTTCGACACATAAGGTGCGGGCAAATATGAGTTGGCTTGTCTCAACCCGTAGGCCAACACAGGATGAGGTAGGTTGGCCCATTTAACCCACATTTCTAACTCTATTGGTGGCATGGCATGAGCCTAGTGATTGGAACGTCATACCCAAAAGTATCCTTGCATTATCCAATGGACAAATTGGGTTGTTCATGGCCGAATTGCGACAAGACATGACTTTTATGGTATGGTTAAGTTTTGGGGTTATATCAAAATGGTTTAGGTTTATGCTTTTAAAATTTTATACTAATTAAATGGAATTTTTACTTATTGATATTTCTATCTATCTTTTACCATCTACAATAATACTCTTTGAATAATTAGTATCAATTATGTCATCTTTTTATCAAACAACAGCAGTAAACATTTAATTGGGTATAGCTTATAGCAACCTCACTTAAATTTTATGTATGAAATTTATGAAAAAAATGTTTAATTAATTATAACATTTAGCATTTCTAAGTGTAGGCATATAATTAAATGAAATGCAAGGCTTAGATAGCATATTTAACATTATTCTTTAAGTTTTGTTGTATTGCCTTTTAGTGTAGTTTGTCTAGTTTGCGTTTTTAATGGTTGAATATAAATTATTTCTTTTCAAGTAATTGCGTGATTACTAATGCAGGTGAAAGATGAAGGATAAAGAGAGTTTGTTGTATAAATGACTAATTATGAGTTTGAATTTATTTAGAAACAAATTATAAATATATTTTTAAACGATAATTTTCTAAATTTTAAAATGCGTATATAACTTTACAAAAAATACCCTACACATTATTTAAGTTGCTATTTATGAGTATATTAATGATGGTTTTACAAAGTTTAACAATGAATATAAATCAGAATTGAAATCACAGTACCCCTATATGTGCATTTAAAAAATGAGATATAGAAAACCAGAAATGATGCATTAATAAAAGAACTCAGTACAAAATGGTGTGCGAAATGATTTGATATTGTAATCTAACCGCCACATATACAAATGTGCTTAAGAGACTCAATGAGTTAAACACGTGTTGTTTCCACTTTTCCTTTCAAATCAATTATTGGCGTATGTTATATTATTTATAGAAAATTTCCATTCTATTCCTTGAATAATTGGATTGGGCTGTTCATGGCCGAACTGCGACAAGACTTGACTTTTATGGTATGGTTAAGCTTTGGGGTGATTTCAAAATGGCTTAGGTATACGAGTTTTTAAAATTTTGCACTAATTATCTTTATATAATTATGATAAAAATAAGCTGGTTACTCTGTCTCTAAAATTTGACTTTTATAAAGTCCTTACAGAAGAGTAGGCGACGAACTACCAACTTAAATCGATGAGTGGGTCTATTTGCAATTTCATTTTTTTTTATTTTTTATTTTGTCCTATTGTTGCATCATATTTAAAATAGAAAAAATCAACAGAACTCTACTGTACTTTTCAAAAATACTATCATAGTCATTAAATTCTTATTTTGACCATGAAAGCCACTAAACATTTTTTTTTTATAAGTTAAATAATTATACCACTCTAATACCTTTCAAATATGCATACTACAATAAATAACTAAAACTGCAAATGCTGATATTAAATTAAGTGAAGACATATAAAAAGAAGTCTAGAACATCTTTTGATCTTATTATCAAATAGCATCATTCACCATCAAAATTTATTAATATTGCAAACAAGTCGAACCGTAGAAAAATTATTAAGCTTTAATTGAACTGAGTTGAGTTTTTATTGAACTTGAAAATTATAAACTCAAACTCAAGTTCGAGCTTGTTAAGGAGCTTGAAACTCAAGCTTAACTCACTTATTAAACGGGCCTAAGTTTGAACTTAAGTTCATTTAGATAAACAAGCCTAAACGAGTTTTTGAGTTCATTTAGATAAATGAATAAAAGATGAGTTTGATTTCAAATTAAATGTGTCGAGTCTAATTTTTGATTTCCCATTCCTAATCCGATCTATACTAGACTCTATGCTCATCTAACATAGACCCTCAACTTGAGTAAAGAATTTCGTTTTATTTTGGAGTCGCCACCCAACTGTAGTTGGGAAAGATTGAATTAGGACTAATTGAGCAGATTAGTCCTAATTTGGACCATTAGTCAGGATAATTTCCTCTTCTCATTTTTTATGAAAAGAGGAAAGGAAAAACCAAAGTTTCTAAGTTCAGAGGCTAACCTATTAAAATCCTAAGGTTACCACCTTAATCTCTTAAAATCTAAACCTTATTCGAAATGTCTTTTATTTTTCTTTTTTGTTGTATTTTTATTTTGTTTTTGAATAACCTATTCTGATAAAATGATTTTTGTTCCTTTTTAGGGTTGCCCCAAATGGATGCCTACGTACCTGCTATTCAAGATCAAACGTGTCGTAGTTCGCTTTTCCTGAAAAAAACTTTAGTGTGTTTGTGAATTTCAATTATGAGATTTCTTTTTATTTGTGTTTTTACCATTTTAGTATTTTTCTAAAAAAATCTAAGCCTAAGCTTGATAATTTGATTTTTTTTTTTGAAAATAATAATTTTTAGGAAAAAACCAATTTTGGATTTATTTAAGAAAATGATTTTTCTAAGTGATAAAAATTTCATTTTTTTTCTATTTTTCAACCCATTTCTACTATTACAAATTTTTATTGATTTTTATTAATTTTTATTGATTTTTTATTAATTTTTATTATTTCATAATTCTTATTAATTTTTATTGAAGAATTTTCTCCTATATTATTTATCTATCCTAAACTAAAATCTAAATTTTACTATTTTTTCTAATATATATTTTTATCATTTTCTTTATATATATTTTTATATTTTTTATTACTTATTATTATAATTATTATTTTTATTTTATTATTCATCCTAAATTAAATCCTAAAAAAAAACTAATCTAAATTCCAACATTTTTTCTATTTTTGAATTATAAATAACAAATAAGTAGATAAATAAATTCAAAATAAATAAATAAATAAATAAAAATCGAAAAATTCGAGTTACCTAGATCCGGGTCGGTGCGCGGGTCGGGTCGGTCACGACGGCTAGAGCTTTCTCATCGGTGGTGTTTCAGCGGCTTTCGACGACGTTTAAAGGCGGCTTCCGAGCTTTTAAGGGATGGGGATCCTGACCGTGGCGATGGTTTTCTTCAAAATCGCCTCCTGATAGTGGTTTCAAGCTCGATCAGCGGTCGCAGGCTGAAGAATTCCAGCGAGGCTTCGATTTCTCTCTTTTTCTCACCTTTGATCCGTGTTCTTGCTTGCTGCCTTCGATTCCTATTTATAGAAGCTCGAAAACTCCTCTGGATAAGCTCAAATCCTTGATTTGAATAAATCCGAATTTTTCCATTTTTTAGATTTGATTTTATCCAACAAATTTGATGCTGATTCATTGTAATGTTGTGATTTATCTGGATAATTCGATTTTAGATTGATCGAAATCCAAAAAGATTTGAAGAAATCCAGCATTTTTGGCCTCGTCGAACCTTTGCCGGATTTTTCTCCAGCTAGACTCGAGGAAGAAAACAATCACGTGCCTCGGCCAATCGCATGCTGCCACGTAGCAGCTCTAGGGAAATGAAAGAAAAGATTTTATGAGCACACGTGGGGGGATTCGAACTCGGGACCTCAGGCTCTCTCACACGTTCCAAGCGCACACACGAGCTAGCTGAGCTAGCCCAGATCTCGGTTTTTTTTTTTATATTACGCAAATTGTATATATGCAATGCGATTTTTTTTATTATTTTTTTATTTTTTGAAATTTCAAAAATTTTTAAAAATTATTTAATCCTTTTTATTGCCATTTCTGCAATTATTTTTCAAAATTGATGTATTTTTCCTATTTATTTTATTTTTGGTATATTTTTCCTATTTTTGCTAAATTAGAGAAAAAATAGAAAAAATTGGAGAAAATGGTAATTATTTATTGTTGATTATTATTGATCATTAGGGGCAAAAATGGGGTGTTTACAACTACCTCTCTTTATAGTAAAGTTTGCAAAACTTAACTACAAAGACAAGAAAGACGCCATTTTTGGCCTCTTGCCTGAATGGATAATGCCTTAGTTTGGCTGGTTATCTGGATTTGGGTCTCTAGTAGGAAAATGCTCCACGAGCTAATAATCCCACGAGTATTTTGTGATGGTTGGTATTGCTTAGGAAATGGTCTTAAACAACCCAATAATCTAGGGTAATGTATCCTCCTAAAAAGTGCTCTATGAGCTGACTAATTGGCGATAGGAAACATCTCAAGAATTGTTTAGAAGTGCATTATTGTAAGTGGAATAGCTGATGATAGGAAGCGTCTTATTGAACTAGCAACCCTAAAGAGAACATTGTCTTAGGAAGCACTCTTATGAGCTGGCTACCTGTCAACAGAAGCGTCTGACTAGACTAGCGACTGTTTAAAGAGAAATACCACCGGAGAGTGCTCTTATGAGCTGACCAATCGGTTATCGACAATTTGAAAAAGTGCTCCTATGAGCTGACTAATTGATAGATTCGAAAAGTGCTCCTATGGGCTAACTAATCGATAAATTTGAAAGTGCTCTTCTGAGCTAACTGATAGATTCGAAAAGTGCTCCTATGAGCTAACTAATCGATAGCTTCAAAAAGTGCTCCTGGGAGCTAACTTTAAGCAAGGGTGTCTAGGAAAGTGCTCCTTTGCGGGCTAACTAACCTATAGCGAGAGGACATGCCTCAGAAGGCGCCCCTATGGGCTGAAGTTTTTGAAGGGATGTTTGGGAAAGTGCCCCATTGTGGGCCGACTAACCGATGGTGGGAAGTGTCTTCTTAGACTCACAACCCTGGGGAAGAAATGTTTTGAGAGGTACCCCTACAGGCTGACCTTAGGAAGAGATGTTTAGGAAAGTGCCCCATTGTGGGCTGATTAACTTACAAGGAGAAACTTCTCAAAAAGTGCCCTTATGGGCTGACCCTACGAGAGGATGTTTAAGGAAGTGCCCCATTGTGGGCTGACTAACCTATGCTTTTGAAAATGCTTCTACTGATTGAGTTAAATGATTTGATGTTTTCATGATATGTGGATGATAGTTATTTATTCTAAGATGATTACTAATTTATCGCGAATAGCAACCAGACAACCGAACATTCGTGCTAGTTTGCTTCTCCTTCACTTACTGTTGCTTCAAAACAGGGCTGAAGATCTTGATGCGCTTCCTTTCTTATGCGCATGGCTCTTTTGATGGTAATGTTATCCTACTAATGCACCAGGTTTAATGCTCAAAAGTAGGTGAAATTATATTACAAAATTTATTGAGATTCATTATCATTTCTATGTTTATCATTCATTGGTGAAGTGATGGGCAATGTGTTTAGGAATGTTTTCTTTAATGAGAATCGGTTGGATTTATAGACTATTCAAAGACATTAACTTTGCTTGTAAAAAATGAAAACTGGACTCAACGAAATTTGTGTTGAATATTGGCTTTCATAAACAATGGCAAAATTTCAATTCCCTTGCCTAAGTATAGTACATCTTAACAGCATTTGCATTAATGGAGTCTCTCAATTCTAGACCGTCCATTTGAGTCAATATCAGAGCTCCTCCTGACAATACCTTCTTCACCACATATGGACCCTTATAGTTTGGGATAAATTTCCCTCTGGAATCTTGGGCATTCGGGAGAACTTTCCTTAGCACCAAATCCCCTTCTTTGAAGTATCGAGGCCTCATTTTCTTGTTAAATGCTTGGGCCATCCTCTGTTGGTAACACTAGCCGTGACATAATGCAGTGAGTCTTTTTTCATCAATCAGATTCAGCTGATCAAGCCTCTTCTTCACCCAGTCTGATTCAGTTAACTACATTTCTGACAGAATTCTGAATGATGGTATTTCGACCTCGACTGGCAAGACTGCCTCAGTACCATATACCAATGAATATGAGGTAGCTCCAGTAGATGTTCTAATTGAGGTCCTATAAGCCATGAGAGCAAACGGCAACATTCCGTGCCAATCTTTGTAAGTGATGGTCATTTTTTCGATGATCTTTTTGATATTCTTATTGGCTACTTCTACTGCCCCATTCATCTAAGGTCGGTAGGGAGTTGAATTTCTATGGTTTATGTGGAATTGTTGACATAAACCTATCATCGATTTGTTATTAAGATTGGTACCATTGTCGGTGATAATTGACTCAAGAACTCCGTATCGAGCTATTATGTCCTTCTTCAAGAATCGAACTATTACCCTTTTGGTGACATTGGTATATGATAAAGCTTCTACTCACTTAGTGAAGTAATCAATTGCTACCAATATGAACCTATGGCCATTGGATGCTGTCAGAGTGATTGGGTCGATTATGTTGATTCCCCACATGGAGAAAGGCCATGGTGCTAATAGCGAGTGCAGCTCGTTGGGTGGAGCATTTATCCGGTTTACGTACACTTGACATAAATAATAGTGCTTGACATATTTTATGCAATCTGATTCCATGGTCAACCAATAGTATCCCAACCTCACGATTTTTCGGGCTAACATGTAGCCGTTCATATGAGGTTCACATACCCCTTCATGTACTTCTTTCATCAGTTCACATGCTTCATTTCTATCCACACATCTTAGCAAGGTGGTATCAGACGATCTTTTGTAAAGCATAGACCCACTTAATAAGAAATGACTTGCTAACCTTCTGAGTGTCCTTTAGTCATTCTTGCTAGCCATTTCAGGGTATTTGCTTTCTTAGAGAAAAGTTTTGATGTCGTGATACCAGGGCTTATCATCTTGTGCTTTTTCAATTGCTAAACAGTAGGCGGGCCGATTTTCGATGTCTATTTTCAACGGTTGGACTTCGACTCCCCCTGTTATCTAAATCATAGATGCTAGTGTGGCGAGTGCATCTGCAAATTGATTTTGAGTTCTCGGGACGTATGTGAAAATGATTGCCTCGAATTCTTCAATTAGCTGTGTCAAATGCTAATGGTATGGTACCAATTTGGGGTCTTTAGTCTTATATTCCCCTCTTATCTATAATATGATAAGTGATGAATCTCCATACACTTCTAATTCACGGATTTCCATGTGGCAAGCCATTTTGAGGCCGAGGATGCATGCCTCATATTCCGCGATATTATTGGTATATGGAAATGTGAGCCTTGTTGTTGAAGGGAATTGTGTGTCGTTTGGGGATATCAACACTGCCCTGATCCCACAACCGAATACATTGGCAGCTCCATCAAAGAACGTCTTCCATTTAGGGTTCTACTCTATTTCACAGTCTTCTACTGGTGTACCTTCCACTGTTAATATATTTTCATCTGGGAATTGGGCTTATGGCTCTTGGGAATCTCCCTCGACAAGGTGTTCTGCCAATTGATCGGCTAAAGATTGCCCTTTCATCGAGCTTTGATTTATGTATGTGATATCAAACTCCGATAAGAGCATTTGCCATTTAGAGATTCTCCCTATCAAAACAGGTTTCTCTGCCAAGTACTTCAGATGATCATGTCTTGTCAGCAACTCAATATGATAGTAAAGGGTGTATTGCCTCAATCGATGCATGACCCAAATCAGAGCACAGCAAGTCCTCTCTACTTCTGAATACCTCTGTTCCCCATCTGTAAATTTCTTGCTTAGATAATATATGGAACGCTCTCTTTCCTCTTCATCTTTTTGCCCCAACACACATCCCATGGATTCAGGGAGTATCATGAGGTATAAGAATAAGGGCTTCCCTTGCTTCGGGACTATTAAGACTGGAGGCTTTATGAGATAGTCTTTGATCATCCTGAATGTTTCTTCACATTCGTTGTCTCATTCTACTGCAACATTCTTTTTTAACAAACGGAATAGTAGACGGCACTTATCTGTGAGTTGTGAGATAAAACGAGCTATATAATTCAACCTTCCCAACAAACCTCTTACCTCTTTGACATTATGTGGGGAAAGTAGCTCTAATATAGACTTTACTTTGTCAGGGTCGATTTTAATGCCTTCCCGACTTATAATAAACCCTAACAATTTTCCCGTTGTGACCCCGAAAGTGCACTTCTCCGGATTTAACTTGAGCTAGAACTTTCTCAATCACTTAAACAACTTTCTCAAGATATCTGTATGGCTCTCTTCTTCTTTAGACTTGGCTATTATATCGTCAACGTATACTTCGACTTCTCGATGCATCATGTCATGAAGTATCACGACCATGGCTCTCTGATACGTTGCCCCGGTGTTTTTCAAACCGAAGGGCATGACTTTGTAACAGAAAGTCCCCTATGTTGTGATGAAAGTCATCTTAGTTTTATCCTCTTCAGCCATTCTTATCTGGTTATATCCTGACAAACCGTCCATAAATGAGAAAAGATGGTTTCCTGCAGTGTTGTCCACCAGAACATCAATGTGAGGTAGGGGGAAGTTATCTTTTGGCGTAGCTTGGTTTAAGTCTCGGAAGTCTACGCACACACGTACTTTTCCATTCTTTTTCAGAACGAGGACTATATTAGCTACCCATTCTGGATAGTCGGATACTTCGATGAACCCTACTTCTAGTAGTTTCTTGACTTCCTCTTTAATTTTTAGCAAGATGTCAAGCCTAAATCTTCTCAATTTCTGTTTTTTTTTTTTTTTGACATCTTCCCTTATGGGAAGCCTGTGAACTCCTATTGATTAATCTAGTCCTAACATGTCTCCATATGACCAGGCGAACACATCTGCATACTCCGTTAATAGCTCGGTCATCTCACGTTTTTGCTCAGCACTTAAACCGGTCCCGATCTTGAGGTTCTTAGGTTTCTCAACACTTCCCAAATTTACTATCTCTATTGGCTCGTCAATTGAAATTCCGCTTTATTCATGTTTTTGCTAATTTTCTTGTATTATTTCGTGGTCAAGGATATCGCCTCCAACAACCGACCCAGCAGCGTTGGAAACGATATCAGCGTTTTTATTTTCTACCTGCTCGAAATGTCCCTGATGTTCGATGGTAGGAGATCTGGGCGAAGTAAAATGAAAGCAAATATATATAAGTAAGACAAATTGTAATTTATTGAATTATGTAAAGAAGTCTCAATAAAAACTGTTTAACAATTGTTCCCTATCCTTAAGCTGACCTAGAGCTATCAGTAAGATAACAAAACCAATTATTGAGAGCTGGATGTTGTTTGGACGTGCGAGGGGTTGGGCTCCCATTGCTGACGTCATCTTCGCTTATCCTTGGCTCTTGAATGGTAGTTGCTTGTCTGAATGATTGTTGGAGGGGTGGAATGCGCATCTGGGTGTGGCTTGGCTTCTCTTTCTTCTTGCCTCTGACACCTCTGGCTTGTGCTTCTTCCTGGGCTGTAGGAACGTACCCTAATCCAAACGTTCCTTGCTGCCCCTCCTTAAACTGATGGCCTTCCTTGCTGGTCACCATATTCACCTCGTTGAATATTTGGAGACTAAGGTCTCCGGAACCATCATCCCCAATGTATGGTATGGCGGTTTCTTTGTAGATGGCATAATCTTGCTCTCCTAGTATTGTGACAATCTGCCCATTTGCGATGAATTTAACCTTTTGATAGAGGCTTGAGGGTATTGCTCCAGCGGTATGTATCCATGGCCTTCCCAAAAGTAAGTTGAAAGATCTTGGGATGTCGAGGACTTGGAAGGAGATGTAGAACACTTGCGGACCAATCTCTACCGGCAAGCTTATTTCCCCTACTATGTCTCTTTTTGACCTGTCGAAAGCCCTGACTATTGTCGAGCTAGGTTTAATATTGCTTGGATCGACCCCAATAAGTTGAGGGGTAGCCAATGGGCAAACATTGAGGGACGACCCGTTGTCGATGAGTATTCAGGAAACAATCGTGTCATTGCACTTCATCACTATGAATAGTGGTTTTGTATGTTAGTCTCCATCTTCTCCTAGCTCTTCAGGGGAGAAAGATATTTGGTCCATGCTGAAGATAGAATCTGCCACATGGCTTAATTTATCTGTAGCGATGCCTTCTGGTACCCGGATCTGTTTGAGCACTTTGAAGAGTGCTTCCCTATGGGGCTCGGAGGTTATGAGGAGGCCCATGAGTGATATTTGGGCTGGAACCTTGTTTAGTTATTCCATGATCTTATATTCGCTCGCCTTGACCATTTTTGTAAATGTAGCGAGTCCCTCTTCCTTTTCCCCTCCTATCTCCGTGTTGGGTTCCTCAGTTGAGATTTTATATTTCAGGTCATAAACTCTCCCAGAGCGGGTGATTCCTCCTACCATAACGGGTCACTCTTGCTCGAGGGTCTGATAGTCAAATGGTGCGGCCTTATACCTCTCTGCAGTTATTGGGACATTGAACACATATCTCTTCTTCGGGATTTGTATCTCAGTTGACTGTCCTTCATAGCATTTTATGACCTTTGGCTTTTGATTTGAATTGATCATGTTCACAGACTTCTCCCCTTCTTTTGGCGGGTTATCCCCCTTCTTAAACTCGAGCCCCCATCCGCTAGGCGGCCTATACACAGTTAGGGTGTAAAAATAGATCACCAGGTACTCAAATCTCCCGTGTGATTCTCCCAAGGTGCCGACTGTTGGGTCTCCGGCTAACCATCTCTTTTTATATGTGATTTGGGGGTTTTCTCTGGAGTTTGACCGGAATGCCTTTTCTGTTGGTCCATCGCCTTTTGCTTGGAGGATTCTTTGAGAGCCGACTCTTCGAATGTGATCATATTGACGATGGGCTTATGATTAGGCAGCAGATTGGTGTTGACATTGGGCGTCGGGGTGTTAACAAAGTCCAGCTGCACAATCCCTGCGTCAATCAAATCCTGGATTTTGTTTCGGAGCCTCCAGCATCTGTTTGTAGAATGCCCTTCTTGGCCCATATGATAGTCACATTTGAGGCTTGAGTCAAAGTTTCTAGGCTTATACCGGTCATTCGGGATCTCGAAGCTTATCAAATTATCTGCCTGCAGCCGAGTGAAGACCTGGTTGAGCAGGATTGGGATGGGAGTGAACTGTCTCGGGACTCTAGCGGCCAGGGCGTGATTTGCCGAGGAGTGTTGGACTAGGGCACTTATAGTCTGGAATGTCACACGAGTCCCAGCCTTGTCCACTTTACTGGAGTTGACTGTGCTTACGATAAACTCCTTAGTTTTATTACCTCCTAAGGGCCTTTGTGATGATGTGACCCTAGGAGGATCCATTGTTTGGAGTCTGCCTGTTGTGATGGCATTTTCGATCCTGCACCCTGCTACCACTACCTCTGCGAAACTGGATGATGTCCGGCCCACCAGATGTGAGAAGTAGGTCTTTTCCAGAGTGTTGACGAATATGAATGTTAACTCCTTTTCAGAAATCGGGGTTGCTACCCTGGCAGCTTGAGCTCTCCATCGTTGAGCATACTCTTTGAAAGACTCAGTGTGTCTCTTTCGAAGACTTCCCAGGTTAATTACTGAGGGGGCGACTTCAATGTTGAACTTATATTGGTCGTAGAATGCCCGGGCAAGCCTTTCCTAGGTATTGACTTGATTGAAATCCAGGTGGGCATACCAGACTAGGGCAGGACCTATAAGGCTATCCTGGATCATAAGATGGTCATATCGAGCATATTTGCTCATCTTTCAAGCATATAGCCTTATGTGCATCTTGGGGCATCCAGTGCCGTTATGCTTTTCAAATTCTAGGGTCTTGAATTTATCGAGTATACTTCCTCCCTATATGCTGGCAAGCTGGTGATCTCGACTTGTTCGAAACCGTTAGGACCCTCTATTGTTTTCATTTTGCCAGTCAGCTGTTGGAAGAGTCTCTTTTCCATCTCTTTTTGTCTCTCCTCCATCTCCTTCTTCAAGTCATCAGAGGTTAGACCCTGGTTGACTCTCGGCTCATGCTCAAAGGCCGGGTTGAGGTGGGAATTGATTTCTTCATATTCTGGAGGCTGACCCTCCACTGCTTTCCCTTTTCTGGCCCCTGAGTGTTCTTCTTGAGTCGGCTGGGTGGTGCAAAGGAGGCCAATGCTTTCAGTCAGGAGGTGGACTTGTGCAGCTAGCTGCTGGACCGTTTGTTCCAAGGATACAATCCTAGAGTCTAAAGCAGCGTCAGCACTTGTGTTGTTGTGGTTGTCGCCACTGTTTGCTATTTTGGTTCTTGAACATGTGCAGATTGGGCTTCTGGGAGGGTTCGGTTGTTTGGGAGCTATTTTTGATACGTAGCGCGCATTTTTCTTTAGTATGATATATGCATGAAAATGCGATGCATGTGTCATACGGATGTTGAAATAAAGAGGCCAACAATTGATTGATGATATAATACTGAAACTTTATTTTATTAATACTAAAAACTTGGAGTTCAATACTTGAAAAAAATGAAAAAGTACAATAGATTTTTTTTCTAATTCTCTTGGTCTTCTACTGCATAGACTCAAGTTTCCCATTGATGACGGCTTCCAATTCCTTGACTCTAGCTTGGGTCTTTTCCAGCTGAGCTTCCGGGCTTTGTTTCTTTGATCGGATTCCTTGAATCGGCCTTTCCAAATATCCTTTTTATAATCTGCAGTCTCAAAATATACTTCCATTCGAGCCTTGACCTACTCTAGGTAGATTTCCAGCTCTGGGTTTACCTTGTCTGGCTTAGGTTGGGTGACATCTGGAACCCGGTATGCTCTTTCCCCTATCTGATATAACTGGTGGATCACGAACTCCCTGGTGGCTCGATGTTTGCCCACTTCGCCATCCAGCTCTTCGAGGTCTACATTCGGGCTCTCGATTCGGGTTTTCCAAAGTGCTTTAACCTCTGCCAGCTTAGCAAATTTCTCAGCTACTAATAAGTTCGGATCTTGGTATTCAAATGTGACTGCTTCTAATGAGGGCCGATAAACTATGTCTTGAATAGTACCGAACTGGCGGACCATTAAGTTAGGATGATAACCTATACATCCGCTGATATCGATTAGAGGCATGGCTTGAAAGTTACTGCAAGTTAAGATAACTTTGTCGCAGCAACTCCATTTGGTTGTCCACAATATGTCATCAGCATTGAAACTTTTAAGCACTTCTACCCAACTATGGCTGGTAAGGTCATCGGGCAACTTTATCTTCTCTATGCATGAGTCCATGAGATCCACTTGTTGAGCCAAGGTTTTCCAGACCATGTTCAGCTCAAAACACTTGAGGTGGCTTAAAAACCATATTAGGATAAGGTTGATATTTGAGCAGAGGATCCCGTGGCCCTTTTTCTTGACTAAGTTTAAGTTCTGGATCTGTTCAGCCAATAGAGCCGGGATGTAAGATTTTCCTTCCGGGAATTGGGTCACCAGTTCTGCAACTCGGTAGTGGACATAGAAAGTTCTGGTGGGGAAGAGTATGATGGCGAAAGCTATCAGGATGAAAGCATTCACCCTTATTTGTCTATAACTCTTGCGGTCCCCACATAATATGTCTTTCCTGTCACCATTATCTTCTTGGGCGATGAACCAGGCTTCCAACTCATCCATCCGTATGCAGTATCCGTTACAATCTACTAGGGCCTTGTTGATTGATGTTTTGCGGATACCCAGGAGTCTGCTGAAGATACCAACTGGCCCGGCCTCAAGATCCGGTACATACACCTCGTTGGTTAGTGTTGGAGCCTGTAGAAGTTGGGTGTACTCTTCCAGGGTAGGAGTAATCTCATGTGGCCCAATGAAGAAAGCCGCGGGCTCTATTTCCCATAGGTGGAGCATGGCCCATACCAAGGGCAAGTTCATCTCCATCTTCATCAGTGAGAGGATGGGCCCTATTTTTTGCTAAATGAAGGCCTGCTCCCCTAGGTTGTATAGGGTGAACCAGTGGTCCAGTACCAATTTTGGGTCCAGAGGTTTGCAAACTCGGATCTCTTTACGGAGAAGGCGATCCATTGTGGAACTAGCCATCTATTACAACGGAAATTTCTAATTACAACAAGAATGATAGCATTATAGGGAAATATATCTGAACTCCGTGAACAGAATAAAAGTATTACATCATCAATCAGTTGTCAGCCCACGATGTCGTGTATGCAAATAGGTAGGTTTTAACAGGTCCCCAAGCTCTATGGCCTCCCGCATTCTCGGAGAAATGGATCTCAAGCCATATCGAAGCATTAGGTGGGGTAACCTAATCAGTTCCGAATAGTGATCATATCACTTTGCCCGAAACCTACACAATGGCCCCTTGTCTTAGGGTTCTAAGACGGCCCGGGTTTGACCGTATCTACTCACATAATTATATGCATGCAGACTCAATAATAAAAGTAAATAACTAATCCTAAATCTAGTTAAAATCCTAAAATGTTAGCAATAGTATAACAAGCCAAAAAGACATTCATCGAAAAAGTGATTTGAGGAGATTCAAGTGGCTAGCCTACTAGAGAGGGTCCCCAGCAGAGTCGCCATCCTGTCGAGTCTAATTTTTTATTTCCCATTCCTAATCCGATCTATACTAGACCCTATGTTTATCTAATGTAGACCCTCGACTTGAGTTAGTAATTTTATTTTATTTTGGAGTTGCCACCCAACTGTAGTTGGGAAATATTGAATTAGGACTAATTGAGCATATTAGTCCTAATTTGGACCATTAGTCAGCGTAATTTCCTCTTCTCATTTTTTATGAAAAGAGGAAAGGAAAAACCAAAGTTTCTGAGTTCGGAGGCTAACCTATTAAAACCCTAAGGTTACCACCCTAATCTCCTAAAATCTAAACCTTATTCGAAATGTCTTTTATTTATTTATTTATTTTTGTTGTCTTTTTATTTTGTTTTTGAATAACCTATTCTAAGAAAAATGATTTTTTTTTCTTTTTAGGGTTGCCCCAAATTGATGCATACATACCTGCTATTCAGGATCAAACATGTCGTAGTTCGTTTTTCCTGAAAAAAAAAAATTTAGTGTGTTTGTGAATTTTAATTATGAAATTTCTTTTGATTTATGTTTTTACCATTTTAGTATTTTTCTAAAAAAATCTAAGCCTAAGCTTGATAATTTGATTTTTTTAAAAATAATAATTTTTAGGGAAAAACCAATTTTGGATAAGAAAATGATTTTTCTAAGTGATAAAAATTTCATTTTTTTCTATTTTTCAACCCATTTCTACTATTATAAATTTTTATTTATTTTTATTAATTTTTATTATTTCATAATTCATATTAATTTTTATTGAAGAATTTTCTCCTATATTATTTATCTATCCTAAACTAAAATCTAAATTTTACTATTTTTCTAATATATATTTTTATCATTTTCTTTATATATATTTTTATATTTTTTATTATTTATTATTATTATTTTTTTTTTATTTTATTATTCATCCTAAATTAAATCCTAAAAAAAAACTAATCTAAATTCCAACATTGTTTCTATTTTTGAATTATAAATAATAAATAAGTAGATAAATAAATTCGAAATAAATAAAATAGATAAATAAATAAAAATCAGAAAATCCGACTTACCTGAATCCGGGTCGATGCGCGAGTCGGGTTGGTCACGGCGGCTGGAGCTTTCTTGTTGGTGGCGTTTCAACGGCTTTCGACGGCGCTTAAAGGCGGCTTCCGAGCTTTTAAGAGATGGGGATCCTGACCGTGGCAATGGTTTTCTTCAAGATCGCCTCCTGGTGGTGGTTTCGAGCTCGATCAGCAGTCGCGGGTTGAAGAATTCCGACGAGGCTTCGATTTCTCTCCTTTTCTCTCTTTTTCTCACCTTTGATCTGTGTTCTTGCTTGTTGCCTTCAATTCCTATTTATAGACGCTTGAAAACTCCTCTAGATAAGCTCAAATCCTTTATTTGAATAAATCCGAATTTTTCCGTTTTTTAGATTTGATTTTATCCAACAAATTTGATGTCGATTCGTTGTAATCTTGTGATTTATTTGGATAATTCGATTTTAGATTGATCGAAATCCAAAAAGATTTGAAGAAATCCAGCATTTTTGGCCTCGTTAGACCTCTGCCGGATTTTTCTCCAACTGGACTCGAGGAAGAAGACAATCACGTGCGAGGCACGTGTCTTCTCTCGGCCAATCGCATGCTGCCACGTGGCTCGGGACCTTAGGCTCTCTCACACATTCCAGGCGCACACATGAGCCAGCTGAGCTGGCCTAGATCTCGGTTTTTTTATATTACGCAAATTGTATATATGCGATGCGATTTTTTTTATTATTTTTGTATTTTTTGAAATTTCAAAAATTTGTAAAAATTATTTAATCCTTTTTATTTCCATTTCTGAAATTATTTTTCAAAATTGATGTATTTTTCCTATTTATTTTATTTTTTGAATATTTTTCCTATTTTTGCTAAATTGGAGAAAAAATAGAAAAAAAATTGGAGAAAATGGTAATTGTTTATTGTTGATTATTATTAATCATTAGGGGCAAAAATGGGGTGTTTACAAAAGGTCAAAATTTTTTATTTTTTAATGAAAGAATAAATTATGTTGAAAGATTTTTATAGTTAAATTTTATTCTCTTTTTCTATTTTTTGTATTTTATTTTTTTTTAGATTTACATGTACAATAGGTTATAAGTTAATTATATATATGTGTGTGTGTGTGTGTGTTTGTGTGTGTGTTACTAGATATTGTTTTAAATAAATAATCTAGATTAGTGACTATATCATATAATTACTTTTTAAGTAATTGCATTATAGAATTCCTCTCTTATGTTATATTTGTTAACATAATTATATATTACTAAATAATGCTATAAATTTGAATAGACGGTTTATATTAGATTGTTTTTAAATAAATATTCTAGATTGGTGACTATACTATATAATTATTTTTGAAGTAATTGTATTATAGAATTCCTCTCTTATGATATATTATGATCTTTAATATAATATATCGATTCGCAAGTTTACCTCTAAGCCTATTTACAACTTAGCTTATTAATAATATAAACAAAAGCATACTTATGAGCATGCTCATAAGCTTGTTAGCTCGCCTATTCATAAGTTAGCTGAATAATAATATAAACAAGTCTGCCCGTGGGTCTATTCATAAACTAGCTTATTAACAATATAAACGAGGTTATTCTCAAGCCAGCACACAAACCTACTCACAAGCCTACTTTCTAGCTTACTCTTAAGCTGGCTTGCAAGTCTAAATAGAAGTTTGAGCTTGATTTATTTAAATAAACAAGTATTATTTTAAGCTCAAGCTCAATTTATTAATTGAGCTTAAGCTAAGCTGAGTTTAAAGCTAGCCAAGCTCGAGTAGCTTAGTTCATTTGCAACCTAAAATTCATTATTGTTAAAGATACGTAAGGAAGTTTTGATGATAACAAAACATATAAAAATGTGGTTGTGTTTTTATCTATTTATATAATTGTATTAAGATATGTTGTATAGGAAGAATATGTATAAATTTAATGCATGACATGAATGTGTTTTTATTTGTTTGTATAATTGTATTAAGATATGTTTTTTGTCAAAGTCAAAATAAAGCTTTGAAAGAGGTATAAAGATAGCTTCAAAAGAGTATAAATAATTCTAATCAAGGATAGGAACCCAAAACTATCAAGATTATATCAGAAGGAGTTGTTTTCATTTTGAAAAGACTTGAAGATTCCAAAGTATGGAAGAAACGAATATATATGTGAAAAGTCAAGACACACCTCCACTAGTTAAATATATTTAGAAAATATATTTAAACCATTCCACTTAAAGTAAGATTATCATATTATGGGGACCTTTTCAAATTAAGAAAAGATAATTATTTGCTAAAGACAAAAATGGAAAAAAAATTAAAGAATGATTATTATGAATGAAGATTACCATGTCAAATGCTATGATTATTATAAAATGAATGATTGCTATAATACTTATGTACTTTGATTTTTTGATAGAGTGAAATGAATTGGTAAAGAAAACTAGGATCTTAACTGGTGAGGTCGAAAGAATGGACTAATGTACAAGATGAAGCCACTATATATTACTACCTGATTTTCTTGAATTCTAATCTATTTAATTATCTATGATTTATTTTTATTATTGATTATCCACAAATAATTCTATCAAAATAATTAAAGGAGAATCTAGCTTTGAACGGTCAACAAAATTTTTGCTTTGATATAAGCATAAATTTAGATCAAATGATCTTATTGATACATATTCTTGGTTCTAAGCTATACTATCCCTATTTCACATGGACAAATCGATAAACTTGCTAATTCTTTGACATTTGTTAATTTGAGTTTCTATATACCAAAGAAAAGACAAGTTGTATATGTAATATATAATTTTCAATTATCATATGATTCAAAAGACATTGAAAAGTTATAATCGGACTTTTCTAAAAGTTGAGTACTTTCAGCGATCAAAATTAAAATTTAATAGTTAGTATGATATTTTTTGAAAGTATAATAGCATGCAATAGATTTTAGTTGATCTAAAATTATAAGTTAAACCTGCGATTTCTCTCTCTATTATACAGATAGGCCCAATGTTGCTCACCGCATTTGGGCTAACTGGGCTGGGATTTGCCTCTTCTAGTTCCGAAGCATCAGAAACAATACTAAAAAATCTTAAAAATTGAGCAACAACGTAATATCATACTTCTGTACATTCTATTACGACATACTTGTTTACGGCGGTAGAGTAGGCAATGTTTGTTTTTATCTCTTTTTAGATGTATTTAAGTTTCTGTATCTTTTATATATATAATTTCAGAAATTTTTATTATTTATGACTTTTTATTAATAATCTTTCGTTAAATAAGTTTTTTCGATCATTTATAATTTTTTATTTTGTCACATAAATCCTTTTGCCAACTGAAATTACATGCTATCCTTTATACAAAAATAAATGAATAAATAAAAAGAAAAAAAGAAAACGAGTAACTATGGAGGAGTTGCGACCTTCACTTGATGGGCTGCATACCATATATGATTTAATAGAGAACAACACAACTCTTAGAATATTATGTTGCAATTTTATATTTTGAAGGGTTACAAGTATTTTATAATAGCATAAGTTTTATATAAATATTGAAAAAATCATTAATTATTATTAAAAATATATATATTTATATAATTAAACAATAATATTCATACCATATTTATAATCATTTATGAATGTACATTATTAAAATTTTAATTATGATAACTTTATAAGTAAATTTATTATCTGTAATATTATATATACTTAAAAACTGTATGACTGATTTATAATATACTCAAAATGGCTTTTGTAAGGTTAGCATTTGAACTTGGTATATGAATGAGTTGTTTGATCTATTTCTTATAGGTTTAGATATGAAAGAACTAATAACTATAGTTAACAATTTAATTAAAATAATCTAACTGAATAACTCAAATAACATATGACCAAAACGTGGGTAAGAGCGAAAGAGCTCCACAAGCAATGTGTTACGGTCGTAATAGTAGCACTTGTCTTGCTACTTTTTAAAATAGCAAATAGTATAAAATTCAGTATTCCACATTTTGTTTACAAAAAAATGTAGTAGGCATCTTAGTTTTGTCCTCTTGGTTTTTGTTTTTCTTTTTTTAGTTTAAGTCTTAATTTGAGGAAAAAGGTTGAAAATAAAAATAATTAAAGTCAAGCAGTGACTAATTTGATTTATCTTGAGATAGGAATAATTTTTCGAATTCAAAAACAATTCTTGAATCAAAATATGCATATATGATTTGATAGAATACAAGTCTTTGAAGCCATTTTATTATTATTATTTAAGCCTAGGTTTGGTTTGCTCATCAAAAAATAAATAATATAAGTTGATTAGGGCTTTAAACAATGCCTCAAATGAACTTAAATTACTCATTTTATGAGCAAGTAAAGGTTTAAATTAAGCCAAATCGGACTTATAACTCTATTAAATTGAACCATTTATATATGTATATTATATTTATTAATTGCACCCATTTTTTGTGATCCATGGGGTTTGGGTCAATTTTGTATAGAAATTGGTTTGTAAAAAATTAAATATTATTTGGAGCTATATTAAACCAAGAATAAGCTTAGCTTAGCTAGTTGAGCATGCAACCAAATAGCTAGAAGGTCTTTGGTTCAAGACCTAGCAAGCCTACCTTATATAGGCAATTTTTTAAAGTCATTTCACTAAACACATACTAGCCATCTATTGGCTAACAAAATAATGTATATTCTTCTTCCTCCTAGAGCATTTGACAAAATGGAAAAGGAAAGAAAAAAAAATAGTTGATTCCCCTCGTTTCTCTCATTTTTTTTGGCTAAATTAAATAAAAAAAAAAAGTAAAAATTAAACATACACTTAGAGAACTATTCATTGCACTCCAAATTTGAATTTTGTAATAAAGGAAAGTACCCTAAAAATAAACATGAAAATTAAAAAAAAAGAAAGAAGAAGAAATAAGCATATATTACATCCAATTTTTAAGTGAATATTATGGGCTAATTGACTTGCAAATCATGAGTCAAACACATAGATTAGTTAAGTAAAGCCTATATAATATATTTGCATCTTCAATTTTGAAATTTTTTTGCGAAAATCATGATAAATTTAGCCAAAAAATATTTAAGAATAAAAAATACTCATTCGTGCAAAGGTTCAACTTTTCTTTGTATCTAGGATTTCTTGGACACTACTCATCACTTATTGATATAAATGGGAGTCCCTAGAGCTCATTTCATATGAACAAAAAATAAAATAAAATAAACAATCTTGAATCACACGCTTTCTCACTCTAAGAATAATACCCATGACCACCCTCTCTCGCTCTTTAATTTCTCTCATTTGAGAGCAAATTTAAGTGAACCAAAGCCATCGAATTATTCCCCTTCATTATTAGAGTAAAACACAACTATCAATTGCATTCAATAACTTGGGAATTACTCCAATTTAATCAAGAATCAAAGTTTGGGTTTATAAGCTTGAAGAACTAGTTCAAGTGAAATTTACCAAGATACAAGCATCTAATCCTAAAATTGATTGAGGGGTTTGCTTTCCCACAATAGCAAGAATCCATCTGACCCTCAAACAACTGCCACTAATGACTAAAAGCCCCTGAACCAACTTGAATCGCCTGCATACAAGGTAAGTTTTTGTGTTTTATTTTTGTTTTTTTTTTTTTCCTTTCTTTCTTCCTTTTTTTTTTCTTTTCTTAAAATTGATAATAGAAAATTAAAAAAAGATTAAAAAATAACAAATATAAGTTTTGATGATTATTGGCTTGTCTTATGTGAAGTATGGTGTGTTTTAGTATAAAATTTAATTTTTGATAACCTTTAGATGTGAATAATGTCTTATAATATGTTTAGGAAAAGAAAAATAAAAATTATGTTTTTTATTATTCTTTTTACTAGTTTTATGTTTGTTTGATGCATTTTAGTATAATATTAGTCTCTAGGTAATTTTTAAATATGAATAATGCCTTTTTCATAATGTTTTCAATATGCAAAAAATATATAAAAATAAAAATCCCAATTTCATAAGATATTTATTACTTTTATTTGTGTTACTAGTGTAATTGTTCCCATGATGTATGCTTTTACATTTTCATCTATAAAGGTTGTTTGTTTTTTTCTTTTTAAGGAAATTTCAATAAAATAGTTTCTTTTAAATCTTTCTTTTGATTTTTTTCTCACTGAGAAAAGTCATTTTTTTTAAAAAAAAAAAACTTTCAATTGACCTTTTCTCGAAAAATTAATTTTTTTTTAGGTTTTTATTTTATAAGACCAAAACAAAAAAAGAAAAAAAAAACTTAGGGTTTTAGAAAGTTTTTATTAAAAAAAAGAGAGTAAAATGGCTAAAAACATAAAGTCAACATTTTTAAAACTAAAATAAACCAACAAACTAAAGTTTTTTACAAATTAATAAATAAAAAGAACTTTGTGGGCTTAATCCTAGCTAGTGAGTACGTAAGCATTTCAGGTGGTTTTAAAAATTGAAAACTATTATAAATATATATATGTGTATTTAAAAAAAAAAATCTTTTATGAAAAATTTTCAAAAAGAAGAAACCTTGAAAGTCTTTTAATTATTTTTATAAACTCTCTTTGAAAACCTTAAAGGTTTTAATAAGATAGCTTCTAAGTCTATAATCTCTAGTTTCTATTTTTTTTTCTAAAAATTATTTCAAAAAGAAAAAAAAAAATGTAGATAGTAACTAAAATTAAGGTTTATTTACCCGTAAACCTTGCTTTTACATTTTTTTCTTGACATAAGTTAAGTGGCAACTCCATTTTAATTTTTTTTAATAACAACACTTTTCCTTAATTTGGTCGAGAGACTTATGTTAAGTGGACCAAGCATAATGTAAGCGTAATTAAGGAAAAGAGAAATCAAAATTTAGGC
>JBBMOL010001667.1:0-34512 GCA_037954665.1 Laguncularia racemosa | reverse complement strand
CCCCCCCCCCCCCCCCCCCCCCCCCCCCCCCCCCCCCCCCCCCCTTTCTTGATTGTTGATTTTTGTGATTCAAAATACAGCTTACATAGATTTATTATTATACTACATCTTTCAATCCTTTTAATTATACTGGATCTACTCTTAAATGGGTTTTCATATAATTGGAGGGAAATTTTGGGGCCAAAAACTTAATATATCAGATCTATGTAAGTATTTTCCCTTTAAAAGTAGGTACATCATAAAAATTTAAAGTTTTTGGGGGGAGCTTAAGTATTTTTTTATCATATTTTTTTTTGGTTTTGATATTCTTTCAAACTGTCTAAGTTTTTCGATTGGTGTTTTAGGGGCCCTTTTTTAAATTTTTAAAGGACGGGCGAATTTTTGAAATTTCCAGAAAAAACTAGTTTTTTGGTATCAGGTAGAAGCACTAGGTAAAGCCAAGTATCCGATTGCAATGAAGATTAGTTATTTAATGTTTTAAATTTTTTTTTTTCTTTTTTTCTTTTTTTTTTGGAGGCTAGGGAGGCACCTAGGCAAAATAATCCTTATGCTAAGCCAATTATGGGAAAATGCTATAGGTGCAATCAACCGGGCCATCGTTCCAATGAGTACCCCAGTAGGAGACCAGTCAATGTTATTGACAGAGAGGAGATGAAGAGGTGTGTTGTGAACCGGATGGAGGGGATGAGTTTTATGGTGATGATGGCTATGGGGATGATGAGGAGACATATGTCATCAGGAAACTGATGTTAGCACCAAAGTGTGATGAGAAGACCCAAAGGCATCAGCTGTTCCGTACTAGGTGTACTGTCGATGGTAGGGTGTTTGATTTGATTGTGGATAGTGGGAGTTGTGAGAACATCATAGGTCGAGAAACGGTGAGGGTCTTGAACTTGCCGACTGAAAAACACCCGAACCCAATATACTATTAGGTGGATTAAAGCAGTGAAAAGATAGAAGTCACCAAACGATGCAGGGTACCTTTCTCTATAGGGAAGTATAGGGATGAGGCCTATTGTGACGTCGTGGATATGGATGCATGCCATCTTCTATTTGGGAGGCCTTGGCAATTTGATGTTGATGCCAAGCATGAAGGAAGGGAGAATGTTTACCGATTAGAGAAGGATGGGGTAAAGTTCACTCTTTTACCTCTCAAAGTATCACACCGGCTTAAAGTCTCTAAAGCGGAAAGGGCGTTCCTTCCTCACTATCACCCAAATCTGAGAGGGAAATGGAGGAAGCAATCAAGAGGCGCAGACCGTACATGCGCTAATTGTTCGGCAGTTTATGACAGTTGAGGAAGACCGGAGTGATGCTCCGGAGTTGCTTGACAGAGTGAAGGAGCTTTTGGAGGAGTTTAAGGAGATAACATCCGAGGAGCTACCTGATGGATTACCTCCCATGAGGGACATCTAGCATCACATTGATCTGATTCCAGGAGCTAGTCTACCTAACCTTCCACATTATAGAATGAGTCCCAAAGAGACAGAAATATTGGCAAGGGAAGGTGCAAGAACTACTCCAGAAGGGATTCATCAGGGAGAGCATGAGTCCTTGTGCAGTACCCGCCTTGTTAACCCCAAAGAAAGATGGGAGTTAGCGTATGTGTGTCGACAGCAGAGCAATCAATAAAATTACCATTGGCTACAAATTCCCAATACCAAGGTTGGAGGACATGTTAGATTGCTTGAGTGGGGCTAAATTCTTTTCCAAGATCGATCTGAGGAGTGGCTACCATCAGATTCGAATCGACCGGGAGATGAGTGGAAGACGGCCTTTAAAACCAAAGGGGGCCTATATGAATGGATGGTCATGCCTTTTGGCCTTAGCAACGTCCCAAGCACCTTCATGCGGATTATGAATCAGGTACTTAAACCTTCTCTGATCAGTTTGTAGTAGTTTTACTTCGACGATATCTTGATCTATAGCAAAATTGAGGAGGAGCACATTAATCATGTGAGGGAAGTGTTGAAGGTTCTAAGGGAGAACAAGCTCTTTGTGAATCTTAAAAAATGTGTATTCCTCTCTAAGAGGTTGCTGTTTTTGGGTTTTGTCGTTAGTGGTGAGGGAATTACTGTGGATGATGAGAAGGTAAAGGCTATTAGGGAATGGCCCATTCCTAAGACAGTAAGGAGTTGAGGAGTTTCCTGGGGTTGGCAAGTTTCTATAGACGATTTATTCAGCACTTCAGCACCAGTGCTGCACCTATGACTGAGTGCCTGAAGAAAGGGAAGTTCCAGTGGAGTGATGAAGCTGAAGGTAGTTCGGGCTGTTAAAGAAAAGTTGTGCAATGCGCCAGTTCTTGCATTACTTGACTTCGATAAGTTTGTTTGAAGTCGATTGTGATGCAAGTGGGGTTGGAATAGGAGCGGGTACTATCGCAGGAAAGGAAACCCATTGCCTTTTTCAGTGAAAATTTATGCGAGTCTAGGCGAAATTGGTCCACATATGACAAAGAGTTTTATTCAGTAGTGCGTGCCTTGAGAACCTGGGAACATTACCTAGTGGGCAAAGAATTCGTACTATATTCAGATTGTGATGCCCTTAAACACTTGAGTAATCAGACCAGGATTAGCAAAGATATGCATGCACGATGGATTCAATTTTTGCAAAAGTTTCCGTTTAAACTGAAACATAAATCGGGGGTCTACAATAAAGTTGCAGATGCTTTGAGTAGGCAGGCCAGTTGTTGGTTGACGCTTCATACTGAAGTGGTAGGGTTTTAAACATATGAAAGACCTGTATGGAACTGACAATGATTTTAAGGATACTTGGGACATGATGTCGGGGTAAATAGCCGAGCAGTGACTTCCATATTTATGAGGGGTACTTAATGAAGGGGAATCAATTGTGTATTCCAAAGTCTTCTTTGAGGAGGAAGTTGATTCGTGACTTACATGGGGGTGGATTAGCAGGTCATCTGGGAAGGGATAAGACCATTGCTGCAGTCATGTGCTAGATACTACTGGCCACACTTGAGGCGTGACGTTGGGAGGATTGTGCAAAAGGTGTTATACATGCCAGACGTCTAAGGTTCAGGCCCAAAACACTAGCCTCTACACTCCACTCCCTGTTCCAGATAACATATGGGAGGATTTGTCCATGGACTTTGTCCTGGGATTGCCCCGTACCCAACGGGGCGTTGACTCTGTTTTCGTTGTGGTGGACAGGTTTTCCAAGATGGCCCATTTTATTCCGTGTCGGAAAGTCGCTGATGCTCAGGTCATCGCCAAGTTGTTCTTCAAGGAAGTGGTACGCCTACATGGAGTGCCTAAATCTATTACTTCAGACAGAGACAACAAATTCCTGAGTCATTTTTAGAGAACCTTGTGGCAGCTGTTTGATTCCTCACTGAACTATAGCAGCATGGCTCACCCACAAATGGATGGTCAGACAGAAGCAACAATCGAACCTTGGGCAATCTCATTAGGAGTATTTGTGGCAAGAAACCCAAAGCAATGGGACATGGCATTGGCTCAGGCGAATTTGCTTATAACAGTGTCGTTCATAGGACAAACAGGCAAGTCTCCATCTCTATATTGTCTATACCAATACTCCTAACCATGCTGTGGATTTGATCAAGCTTCCAAGGGGTACTGAGTTTAACGCAGCAACCAAGAACCTAGCGGACAGTTGGCAGAATACTACAGCAGAGGTGAGGACGAAAATTGAACAATCCAATGCCAAGTACAAAGCTGCAGCTGACAAGCATCGAAGGCGACAAGTGTTTTCAGTGGGTGATCGGTTATGGTATTCTTACGCAAGGAACGGTTTCCTGTTGGAAAATACAGCAAGCTTCAACCTAAAAAGTATGGTCCGTATAAGATCGTGCAAACAATCAATGATAATGCTTATGTGGTTGGTTTACCAAACACCATGGGGCATTTCAAAGACATTCAATGTCGCTGATATTTTTCCTTTTTTTCCTGACGATGAGGTGTTATATCCTACAGAGAACTCGGGGTTGAGTTCTTCTCTGGTGGGGGAGAATGATGGAGGGGATACAAGACGCGAACACACGGTCTGAAGCACGGTTTCTGAGCACGGCTGAAGCAACGGTTCCGTTGTCTTGAACAAGGGGATCAAACAACGAATTTTCACAGAGTCCAACACGGCCTGAAACACGGCCGTGTCTCGAGCAGGGGTATCGATAGCGATCCTCATAGAGTCCAACACGGCCTGAAGCACGGCCGTGTCTCGAGCAAGGGTATCGAACAGCAAATCCTCACAGAGTCCTAACACAGCTTGAAGCAACGGCCGTGCCTTAGACCGTGTACACGTAGATTTGCCTTTTCTTTTATTATTTTAAGGGAGAGTTTAAATCATTTATTAGTCATGTTAGGGTTACGTCTATTTTATATTTAAAATACATTTTGTGAGAGGCTTCTCTCCTTTAACGGGTTGTGTGCAACCGTGGTTTGTTTGTGAGATTCATTCGTTGAGTGATTCTCGTCCTTTTCTATGCTAACTCGCTGCGTCATATTTAAATGTATGGTTATTAAACGGATTGTTGATATAAAATTAGGTGGGGCTGGCCCGGATCGTCTAGGTCCAATGAAGTTCAATTCCGTCTCTGTCTTAAATCAAGTTACATTCATAAATTACCAAAAAATAAAAAAATAGTTTTTCAACTTTTCATACGATTACTTTCTTTTAAAGTTATGGAATCGATATTTAAAAACCGAAAAGTTTCATTTATAGAAAAAAGTGTTTATGGTATTTTTCATGAAAAAAAAATATAAGGTGCATTATCAAGAGACAAAAAAAAAAAAAAACTACTTTTTTTTTCCGTAGAGCTTATAGTTAGTAATGGGCCGTTGTTAAAAATAAAAAATAAAAATTAAGCGGAGGCCAGCTAGGATTGTGCAGGAGCAGTCCAGTCCGGTCCAGTCAGTGACGAGTCAACTACAAAGTCCGAGTCTGAATCGTGTCGGTCATGTCGGATCCGGCAGTCGGTAGCAAAGTTTTCGTGTTTGTTGGCATTATTGAAATGGGCGCTGGTCCCACACTCCCGCTTTTGGGGCGACCCAACTGTCTCTTCAATTAGAAAATCGTTTGATTTTTTTTCTCTCCTCAGCTATGGTGGTGCTGACTTCTTTGTCGTCTTATGTTTTTCCTTCCCTTTCTCACATTTATTAAGCTTTAAAAGGAGAAAAGTGATAACTATCAATCTCCTCCTCAACAAACAATAGTAACATTTCCCGCCATCAACAATAGCAACAACACCGCCACACGCATAAGCAACAGCACCGCAGCAGACCACAGCAACGGAATAGCAACAACATTAACTTGCTCCTAATTTTGTGTAAATCAGATAAACATTATCTTAACAAACCTAGATGTAATCAATGTATTTATGTTCAACAACAATCAATAGAAAGGGAAACATCTTCAACAAATTGCATTACAAAATTCACTTGTAACTCTTTATAGTATCGAAGCACTCGATCTACTCGAACGCTTAGCTCAACGACCAAACCGCTGTTCACCATTTACCATGACAACTGAGGACACACCAAAAAGTTATCCAAAACACCTTAGAACCCACTTAACCACTCATCATGATTACAATCCACAACTCTATCAAGCTCAGCACCATTAACTACCTCTCCTAGAAAACCCAAATTGAAGCCATCCTCATTGGCTATGACCTCTACAAATTCATTGATGGATTACACCCACCGCCACCAACCACCATCACAATAGATGACACCACTTCTCCTAACCCACCTATCACACATGGCTCCGACAAGATAAACTTCTGTTTAGAGCACTCGTAGGCACCCTCTCACCCAATTTCATCCCCTGTATCATGCAATCAGACACTTCTCATCAAGCATAGCAGACCTTGCTAACATTTATGCCAAAAACCCACTTAGGGCCACATCAAACAACTCAAAAGAAAATTTGAAAAAATCACCAAAGGTTCCCACTCCATCACAGACTACATGCAATCAATTAAGCTTCGTGTTGATGAACTGGCTCCCTTTAGAAAACCCTTCGACCCCGAAGACTTGATTGAGAAAATACTTGATGGCCTTGATGACAACTGTCAATTGGTCATTAATGCTGTCAACAGCCATGACTCCACCATCTCCTTTGATGAGCTCTATGAGAAACTCATCAACAAAGGAACTCTCCCTCCAATACTCCTCCATGCCTACCTTTGTTTTGCCAGCCACTATGCACTTCTCACAAGCACGTTTAAACCGCTGGCCTCCACGCACTCGTGTTCCCTAACTCGTTCTCTCCTCTCCTCTCCTTAGGTTGCTCCCACTAAACACATCGTCCACCAAACCTCTTCCCACCAGAGATTCTCGCCCAACTCGACCATTCTCGGCAAATGTCAATAGTGTCGTGAACAGGGGCATGTTGTCTCCCATGTCCTCTCTTTCGCCAACATTATCCTCAAGCTCGACCACCCTCTCAGACTCCCCTGTCTACTTAACCTTCACATCTTCCACCTTTGCAAGCACAAACTCATTCTGCTCTCACCACATCCACTAACAACTCCTAGCTACTAGACAGTGGTGCCTCTCATTATGTCACCACAGACCTCAATAACCTTGCCATTCACAACTCCTATGATGGCATTGATGAAATTTCTCATTGGTGATGGCTCGGGTCTCCTCATCACATATATTGGTTCCACTTCTCTCCCTACTCCCTCTCGTTCCTTTACTCTTTCTAATGTACTATGTGTTCCCTCTATGCAACGCAATCTCATTTCCATCTCTCAATTTTGCACCACCAACAACACCTCCATTGAATTCTTACGATCTTCATTTCATGTGAAGGATCTACGCATAGGGGCAATTCTTCTTAAAGGTCACTCTAAGGATGGCATCTACATCTGGCCCTCTTCCTCTTCACCACTTCTTACCTTCTCTAGCGTCGTCATGTCTCTCCCCACCTGGCATCACCGCCTCGGTCATTCCTCGTTGCTAGTTCTCAAGCATCTCCTCTCATCCAACAACTTAACTGTTTCCAATTTTTCTAATTCGCAACTCAATTGTAACTCTTGCTATTGCAATAAAAGTCACAAGTTACCATTTTCTTCCTCCACGCTTTCCACTTCCTCCTCGCTTGACGTTGTCTTTACTGATGTATGGACTTCCCCAATTATGTCTATTAACAATTTCAAATATTATGTTATTTTCATATATCACTTTACCAAATATACATGGTTGTTTCCACTTAAATGCAAATCTAATGTTCTTACTGTCTTCATGTGCTACAAGACACTTGTGGAACATCTCTTAATCGCTTCATCAAAACACTCTACTCTGACAATGGCGGTGAATATCGGGCCTTATCCACTTACTTAGCCACTCATGGCATCTCCCATCTCACCACTCCACCCATACACCGAAAAACAATGGCTACTCCGATCATCGACACCGTCACATAGTTGAAACCAGTCTCTCCTTACTTTCTCATGCCTCCATGCCCCTCACCTATTAGATTTATGCCTTTCTCATTGCCACTTACCTCATCAATCGCCTTCCTACACCTACACTCAAACAACTTGTCTCCCTTTGCCAAGCTCTTTAGTATAACTCCTCACTACGACAAACTCCGCAACTTCGGATGCTTATGCTATCCATGGCTTCAGCCATACACAACTCATAAACTTGAGGCTCGCTCCCTCCATGTGTGTTCATTGGCTACTTTTCCACTCAAAGTGCCTACCTTTGTCTCTACATTCCCACCAATAAGCTCTACGTCTCTCACCATGTCCGCTTTGTTAAATCAGTGTTCCCTTCACCACGTCTCATCTTAGTCAATCTCGCATCTCACAAGCCCCCTCTCTGACTGGTGTTCTATCACACTACCTCTCCTTAATCAATCCAAAGTTTCCCACCTAGGATCTTCCCTAGTGCCCTCTTCCTCAACTCGATCTCCTTATCCTCTCACCGATCTCCCACTCACCTCACACTCTTCACCACCCTCACAACCGCCTTCACCACGGGTCATCATGATTCGTTTCAAACATAACATTCACAAACCCATCCAAAAGCTTAATCTTCTCGTGGCCATCCACCTCCCAGCCAAGAACCTCGTACCATCACTAAGCCCTGAAATATCCAAGTGGCATAATGCCATGTCTGAAGAGTTTAATGCTCTTATCCATAATGGCACTTGGGAGCTTACGCCCCTATCCAGCTCAAAACATAATCGGTTGCAAAGTGGATTTTTCACACTAAATTCTTACCTAATGGTTCTATTTACAAGTGTAAAGTACGACTTGTTGCTAAGGTATTTCATCAAACTGCCTAGAGTTGATTACATAGAGACATTCAACCCTGTCATCAAGCTAGTTACAATTTGCCTCATTCTAAGTCTTGTTGTCAGTCATGGATGGTCTCTCAGGCAACTTGATATCAACAATGCATTTCTTTAAGGACATCTTATCGAAGACGTATTTATGTCTCAACCTCCTGGCTTCATTAATCTTGATCACCCTCAACATATATGCAAACTTCGCAAAGCTATGTATGCGCTTAAACAGGCTCCTCACGCTTGGTATCATGAACTTCAACAATTCCTCCTTACTTACGGCTTCATTAACTCAGTGGCTGACTCCTCCTTGTTCATCCTTAACTCTCATGGCACCATACTTTATCTTTCTGTTTATGTTGATGACATTATTATTGCAGGTAATGATCCACAGTCAGTAAACAAGTGCATTCACCACCTCGCATGTCGCTTCTCACTCAAGGACATGGGTTCCCCGCAATACTTCCTTGGTGTTGAAGTAATTCATCTCGTCGATGGTCTCTTTCTCAATCAACAGGAGTATATTGCTAACATTCTTTACCGGTCTCACATGATGATGCCAAGCCTGCCTCCACACCATTAGTGGTTACACCATCTCTCACTTTTCATGATGGCATGTCTTTAACAGACCCTACCGAGTATCGACACGTTGTTGGCGACCTCCAATATCTATCTCTCACTCATTCGAATATTGCGTATACAGTAAATAAGCTCTCTCAATTTATGCATATCTAACAACCACACACTGGCAAACTGTCAAACACCTTCTCGATATCTTTGTGGAATCTTAGATTATGGAATTACACTTCGCACCTCCATTTCACTTGTCCTACATGCATTCTCCGATGTTGACTAGGCTGGAAACAAAGACGACTACCCCTCTACTAGCGCCTACATCATCTATCTAGGTTGCAATCCTATTTCATGGAGCTATAAGAAACAACGAATAGTAGCTCGCTCTTCCACTAAAGTAAAGTACCATGCTGTTGCTCAATCAGCTGCTGAAATCAAATGGATCTGCTCTCTTCTCGTTGAATTATGCATTCAAGTTCCTCATCAACCAGTCATCTACTTTGAAAATGTTAGCACCATGACTCTCTGCTCCAATCCCGTGTTTCACACTCGTATGAAACACGTCGCACTAGACTATCACTTTGTCCATGAACAAGTTCATAATGGCTCCCTTCGGGTATTGCATATCTCCTCCTTTGATCAACCGGCTAATGCACTTACTAAATCTCTCCATCATTCTCAATTCCATTATCTGAAGACCAAGATTGGGGCAAGCTCCACCACCGTCCATCTTACGGAAGCATGATAACTATCAATCTCCTCCTCAACAAGCAATAGCAACAGTTCCGCCAACAACAACTGCAACAATACCGGCACACGCATTAGCAACAGACCACAACAACAGAACAACAACAATAGATCACAACAACATTAACTTGCTTTTAATTTTTTGTAAATTAGATAAACATTATCCTAACAAACATAGATGTAATCAATGTATTTATGTTCAACAACAACCAAAGGAAAGGGAAACAACTTCAACAATTGCATTACAAAATTCACTTGTAACTCTTTTAAAAAGGAATAAGATTTTCTCCACTCATGTGTTGTGCCCTCCTTAAACTCTTAGTTTTTGCCTTTTGTGTACAATTTTCTTGAGAGTTCCATACCTGAAGACAAAAGAAAATGGTCTCTTACGTGAGCTGTAAAATAAAAAAGATTCAATACCTCTAACATTTGTTAAACGTAGGCATGGATACAGGGAGGGACAGTTTCATGTGCTGTACCAAATCCATCGTATCGAGTTTTGGACCAGACTCAACCCATGGAACACGTCGATCGAGGAACTCGAAGGAGCATTTGACAAGTCCTAGTGCCTCGTGCCCTAGAGAAAAAAGTAAAATAAAAATTAAAAATAGACTAAAGTAACTTCGCCAAAAGCTCCTAGACTTTAACAAGGCCTCGAGAGCAAGGAGGAAGTAGGCTTAACCTGATAGAACATATAAATATATATATTTCAGCATGAACATAGAAAAAAGAGAAGCAAGAATGGATCTTATCACATATCTTCAACCATTGCTAAATAAATATGCATTTTTTTTTTTAATTTTAGCTTGGTACTAAACCCTGGTCAATAGTTTATTTTCTGAATGACTAAGTAAGCTTAAGGGCCTAAAAAAAAGAAACGAAATATTCTTCCACTTGGTCATTTACCCTAACATCACAATAACAAAAAACAAAATATATGAATCATGGTGATAGGTCTTCTCATTGTGAGTATTATCTTTTATGTATTACAATATATCAAGTCTCTCAATACTAACTAAATTCGTTAATTGCATGAGCCATTGTTGGGTCTTAATTTTCAAAACTTGACTCTTGTGAGTCTACTTAAGTTTGGATCAAACTAGAGTCATGCCCCTTTTTAAAATAAAAGCTTATAAGAGAAAATTTTGCATCTATAATTGATATTAATAAATGCAGACTTAATGAACCCAACCCCCACCAAAAAAAAAAAAAATCTATTGGGTTTTGTTAACATTTATTAAATTGACTACCTAGCCATGAGTTATGAAGTTGTATGTTGAGTAACTATCCACTTTGACATTATATGCATATGATTTTTCCTTAAAGCAACTCCTTTTTTTATGTTATCCATTTACGAATCTCGTTTATTAAACATCTTTACCTTAATGTATCAATAAAATCTAAGTTATTATACTAAGGTACACCTCGATATTTTAGACTTAATTTATACTTGTAAACACCCCATTTTTTACCCTAAAAATTAATAATGGTCAATTTTCAATTTTTTCATTTTTTACAATTTTTCTTCTAATTTAGCAAAAATAGGAAAAATATTCAAAAAATAAAATAAATAGGGAAAATATAATAAAAAAACGAGTAAGTGGGCTACCCTAGCTGGTCCGAGCCATGGCCTCATGCGCGCAAGAAAGGGGTCAGGTCAATAGTTCGAAACGCAGGGGAAGTAGTTTCCCGTGTTTTGCTTGTTTTTCTTTTTCCCAAGACACGTGTCAGCTCGTGATTGGACGAAGGGAGCACACGCGTCGGGCGCGTGATCGTCTTCAACCTCCATCTAAGATCGTCGTCGGCTGTAGAAAAAATCGAATTCGGCCGTTTTGATTCGATTTTTTACACTAATCCACTAAATCTTTAACTAAAACAAGATAAACATTATCCAAATGAAATCAAATCACAACGAAATCCAAGATTTACATGAATCAAAGGCAAATCGGAGGAGGGTTTCAACCGCAAATCCGATTCATCCCAATCGGAGGAAATTTGAGCTCATCCAGCTCGACTTCTTGTGCCTATAAATAGAGCACAATGGGAAGGAACTAGATCATAGATCAAAAGTGAGAAAAGGAGAGAAAATAAGAGTGATTGAAGCCTCGCCGGAGTTCTTCAAACGCGATCACCGACCAAGCTTCGAATCACCACTAGGAGGCATTTTTGGAAAAATCCACCACCACCATTGGATTCCCCACCCTCGAAAAGCTAGGAAACAACCTCTCAACCTCCTTGAAAGTCGCCAAAATGCCACCACCAAGGACCTCCAGCCGCTGTGATCGATTCGACCCGATCTACCCGATTTAACCTGACATGCGCACCATATCCAGACCCAGGTAAGTCAGATTTTTTGAATTTTTTTCTATTTTTTATTTATTTATCGTATTTTATTTATTTATTTCATTTGTTATTTATTTATCTATTCATTTGTTATTTATAATTCAAAAAAATAAAATTAGGAAAATGTTAGAATTTAGATTAATGTTTTTAGGTTTAGTTTAAATAGAATAAATAATAAAAGAATTATAAAAATCATAAAAAAATGTTGGAAAATAATAAAAATAGTAAAAGAAAAGAAAAGAATAATAAAAATAATAATAGAAAAGTATAGGAATTAAAATAAAAAATATATATAAATAAAAATAAAAAATAAAAAATAAATAATAATAATAATATTAGAGGTAGGTTAATCATAGGGAAACAAAAATAATTTTTTATCACTTAGAAAAATCCTTTTCTTAAATAAATTCAAAATTGGTTTTTCCTTAAATTAATTTTTCAAAAAAAATGAAATAAAATAATCAAGCTTAGGCTTAGATTTTTTTTTTTAAAAAAAAACGCTAAACATGATAACAACGTAAACCAGAAATAATTTCATAATTAAAATTAACAAATCCACTAAAGTTTTTCATGAAGGGCGAACTACAGCTTGCTTGATCCTGAATAGCAGGTACGTAGGCACACTCATGGAGCAACTCTAAAAAGGATAGAAAAAATCATTTTCCATATTAGAATAAGTTTTTTTAATCAATAAGCAAAAACACAAAAAAAAAGATAAAAAAAATAAATAACAATAAAAGACATTAGGATAGGGTTTAGATTTAGAAGAATAAGGTGGTAACTTTAAGGTTTTAATAGATTAGCCTCCGAGTCCAATAACTCTAGTTTTCCCTTTCCTCTTTCACAAAAATGAAAAGAGAAAATATGTTGAGTAGTTGTCCGAATTTGAATTAATTTGCTCAATTAGTCCTAATTCAATATTCTTTCCCAACTTCAGTTGGGTAGCGACTCCAAAAAAAAGACGAAGTTCCTAGTTTAAGTTAAGGGGCTTATATTAAATAAGCATAAGGTCTAGTATAAATCGGATTAGGAAATAAATAAAAATAAAAAATTAGACTCGACAATACTTATTTTGAAGAATATCACAATTTGCTCACTTACTAACATTCCCATTAGCATCGTTATATATTTCCAACGCCACTAGGAGAAAAAGGACACTATAGTTAGCCCCATAGATGACCCCGCTATATAGCATTTCACCTTAAACCAAATTCAAGAAATGACTCATATTATGGTACATTGTCATTGTCATGTGTGACATTTAGCTCTCACATTAGCTAATGAATAGCTTTTACACAATTCATGTGTAATGCCCCGAAAACCTGAACCGTGCTACTGTCTGCTACGTTTCCTTATACATTTTAGCTTGAAACTCTGATACATTTTAGTTTGTAACTCCTATATAAAAAAATTTCATACATCCTTAAAATTCTAGTGATAACTTAAACTATATCAATTATCTAAAGCAACGGAAGTTTTTTAAACACCAAAAATAACATTTTCAAAAGACAATGTCTATCACAATCCAATAACATAATACTCTAAAACCCTAATCACATAATAGTAATGGCAATCTTCATCTTCCTCTTTTTGTGGTTCACCCAAACCCAAGTTATCTTTGGGGTTTTCATCTCCCTCAACTCTTGCATCTAAAAATGATTCCGAATGGTGAGTTAATGCTTAATACGTATAACACAAACACATACGCATGAACAAACTTAAACAAGTATCACACATATCATGCAAAACTTAAACACATACAACCATTTTTTAATATAATTTATGTCCACAAGCAAACAACATGATACTCATGACCCCTTAATACACTTAACACATTGGAGCATAACTCGGTGATGGGAACTGCCACTACGGGCCCTATACCCATTATCACTTAAACCTTAAACCTGGTGATGGGAACTATCACTATGGGCCCTACCCATATCCACTTAAACCTTAAACTTGGTGATAGAAAATGCCACTACTAGCTCCACACCCATGTACACTTAATCACTTAATCAACATTCAGCCCAGATTATTTCCAAGCACGACTCCACTAGGGATAACATCACACAAGAATCATTGGGGTGCTTCATAGGAATCTGCCACTACGAGCCCTTAGGTTAATCCAAACACATACAACATACCACTTAAACACCTGAGCCAATTCGTTCAACTTAATGAATTTCAACACATGTACTAACTTAAGCAAACACAAAACATCACACAAGTTATACATAGCTTGAATCCTAACCTCAAGCACTTCTCGGTCTTGGACTTAATCTAATTGAAGATTTGTGCACATTAACATGCTCTTCTTAGTATTCAATCTAAGATTAATTTCATTCTTATTTTCTTAATCCTATTCATTTAATTTCTCCAAGGCATTACTAGCTATCTAGGTTGTGTGGAAATTAGTTTAATTTAAAATTAAGTAAATAGATAATTACCTTATACTTTATTTAACACAGTCATGTTGGGGACTGTGTTGCTCAACACGGGTTAAAGCATAACCATGTTAAGGGTCGTGTATCTTTTGGTGTAAAACTTGGTTTCAACATGGTCAGAACACGACTGTATTAGGAGGTCGTGTTATGCTTGACTCAATGTGGTCGAAACACGACCATGTTAAGAAGCCGTGTATTTCTTAGTGCATCTTTCACACTCAACACGATCTAAACACGATTGTGTTGCCCTTAACTTAATACGGTTGAAACACGACTGTGTTGAGAGGTTATGTATCTCCTGATGCACCTTTCCATTTCAACACAGTTGAAACACAACCGTATTGGTAGGCCGTGCTACCCTCGGCAATCTCTACGAACCCTAATTCTTTTACTTAAATTCCTCCAAAACTCAATCCTATACATTCCTAAGCTCACTTAAGTCCCTAAAATACGTAATTACAATTAAATTATATAGATTTGCATACTTACTTCAATTTCCACAAATCGCAAATCTCGAGTTGTTGATTCTCGTTCTCCTATCGTCTTTGCTTAAACTTCGTGATCTGTATGAACAAGCGATACTCATAAATTCCGAATTCCATCAATTCTAATTTGAAATTCTTATAGAATCCTTACCTTTCTCTTTGGTATTTGGCCGCTCCTATTCCTTTCATCGTCTTAGCGTTTCTTATAGGGAGCATATGTTCTCTATAGTTTTGTTTCACTACTTAGATGACAAGGGAGGTTCTTTAGGTTAATTTCAAGTATTTATATTCTCCATGTGAAATGACCAAATTGCCTCTGAATTTTTATAAAATTTCATTATCGTCCTTAGTTTTTTGATAATACATAGGTAAATAAATAATTAAAATTTTCATGTATTACATCCTAATTAGCCTTTCCAAAGACGTCAGATTTGGCTGCACATTCAGTGGTTCTAGGCTACATATCTAATTTGGGTTGAGTACATACTTTCTCAGCATTAGATATATGGAATACAATCATGTACCCTGGCTAAATTCAGTGGAAGGGTTAATATATAGGCCACTGTACCTATTCTCTCAAAGATCTCAAATGGGCCTATATACCTCGAATTTAACTTTCCTCTCAACCTGAATCTAATCACTCCCTTTGTTGGAGAAATATTTAATAAAACCTTATCTCCCACTTGAAATTCCAAAGGGTGTCTCTCTTATCTACATAGCTCTTTTGTCGAGACTGAGCCGTTTGAATTCTCTGTCTTATGAGTTTCACTTTGTCTATGCTTCTTGTACTAATTCTAGCCCCATCATCTATCTTTTTGCCACTTTATCCCAATATAATGGGGATCTACAACTTTTTCCATAAAGAGTTTCATATGGTGACATCTAATTGGTTGCCTAGTAATGTTATTATAGCAAATTCCACTAAAGGTATATGCTCATTCCAATTCCCTCCAAAGTCTAGTGCACATGCCCTGAGTAAATCTTTCAATATTTGTATAGTCCTTTTAGACCGACCATCTGTCTATGGGTGGAATACTATACTGAACTGCAGTTTAATGCCAATGCCTTATATAAGCTGCTCCAGAATCCACTCATAAACCTTATGTCTCTATCAAAAGTGATTGTTAGTAGCACTCCATACAGTCTGACTATCTCTTATATATATATATCTGAGTCAGTTTCTCCAATTTATATCCTACTTTGATAGGTATGAAATGAGCAAACTTGGTCAATATGTTCACTATGACCTAAACTACATCATGCTTCTCCCTGGTATTCGGGAGGGCTATAACAAAGTCTATTGTCACATGCTCTTATTTCCACTCCGATATTAGAAGAGACTATAATTCTCCAGCTAGTCTCTGGTGTTTTTTCTGATTTGCTGGCATGTAAGGCATTTGGCTACATATTCTGCTTATTTCTCTCTTCATGTTTCTCTACCAATAACAGCTCTTCGCATCCTTGTACATTTTGGTACTTCCAGGATGTATTGTGTAGGTAGAGTGATGTGCCTCTTTCATTATCTCTCTTTTCAATTCTGCACCCCCCGGCAGTCTTATTTTATACCTTAAGGTCCCTTCTGTATCTAAGTTTGAATTCCAATGCCTTACCTTGTCCCATTTTGTTCTTGATCTCCTAAATTCCTTATCTTCCATCTAACTCGATTTAATTTTGTCCACTATGGTTGGCTAAATCCTTAAAGTAGCCATTTTTGCTCTCACTTCTATGTCAAAACTTCTAGCTCTATTTTGTGCATGTTTTCCAATAACTCTTTTTGTGAAGTGATGAGAGTGGTTACATTGTCCTGTTTCTTTTTACTAAAGGCATCTACCACCACATTGGCTTTTCTTGGATGGTATTATATTTCCAAGTCGTAATCCTTAATTAACTCCAAACAATCTTCTTTGTCTCATGTTTAGCTCTTTTTTTGTAAATATGTATTTCAGGCTTCTGCGGTCAGTGAAGATTTTGCACATTTCTCCATATAAGTAATGCTTTCATAGGTTCAAAGCTAGTACTATAGCTACCAAATCTTAAGTCATGAGTTAGGTAGTTCTTTTCATACCAAGATACATATGCTATTACTTGACCACCTGCATTAATATACACTCAAACCCTTGAATTGAGACATCACTATACACTGTAAACTCTTCTCTACTCTTAGGCAAAGTTAAAACTGGCGCCAACACCAATTTCTCTTTGAGTATTTGAAAGCTGACTTCACATCTGTCATCCCATTCGAATTTTGCATTCTTCTTTGTCAGTCTGGTGAGAGGAGTTGCTATTTTGGAAAACCCTTCATACAAATCTCTTGTAGTAGCCTGTTAGACCCGAGAAGCTTCTTACCTCTATAACTGTCTTCGGTCTATGCTATTCTACTATTGCTCTCACCTTTTCTGGGTCTATAAATATACCATCTCTATTAACCACATAACCCAAGAAGATTACTTGTTCCAGTTAGAATTCACATTTACTGAATTTAGAATATAACTTCTCATCTTGTAGCTTACCCAATACTAGTCTCAAGTAGGGCCGGTAATGCGGGCCAAATGGGCCGGCCCGCCCCGACCCGCACCAGCCCGCAGTGGCCCGCAAGTATAGCGGGTCAGGAAAGTCTGCCGCCTCGCCCCGCGGGCCATGTGGGCTGGCCTGCGATGACCCGCAATAATTTTTTTTTTTTTATGTAAAATAGGTGGCGGCGGTGGTGGTGCGACGTCCAGCTGCGGAGTGCGATGGAGAAGGTACGGTGTGCCGGGGTGTGGCCGTTGTGGGCTGCTGCCAGGCGCCAGCTGCGTGCGAATGAGGTCAATCTGCACGTCGGTGTCGTCACGTTGAGCTGCGAAGGAGAAGGTGCGGTCTGGTGGCGTCGGTGTCGTCACGTCGTCGATCGTCAAGTCGTCCTTGTCCGGTTGTAATTCACGTTGTCGATCATCAAGTTGTCGTCGATCGTTAAGTTGTCGTTGGTCGTCAAGTCGAAAACGACGTTCCTGGGGCGAGAACCGAACCTTGGCCTGCCGGTTCAGAAGCAGCCAGAGAGGAGGTAGCAGATATTTTCCTTGCATAACCTTACTCTCTCTTAGTGGAGTCCCTGTTTCTAAGCAAGTTGCTCAGGTGAGTTCTAGTTGAACTTGTGTTCTTTCGAGTTTCTGTGCCCTAGTCTTTGTTAGTTAGTGCAAAGTTAGTTGATTTGGTGTCTGTGCTCTATCAGTATTGAAAATAGAGGGATTTACAATCCCTCCAGCTCCACTTTTCTCTGTCTCTCCAAATTGGAGGTTTTCTTAAATGAACGTTGGTTAAGCACAGCCAGCATTCAACTTTCTCAATTCTTTTTTTTTTTTCCATGGCTGCTATCACAACCACAGAACTTTATCTATATAGTCAATTGACTATTTGATAGTAACTACTATCTAAAAGCTAAATCTCATATTCCATCCTTTCCTCCCTAAACACAACAGTAATTTTTTACTTTCTTTACATTCATCCTCTTTCTCTTCAAATTTAGAAACAAAGGCTCATACTCTCAAAAGAAAAAAGATAGCTAACCTTCATAATTGTCATGTATGATATCATGGATGACAGAACAAAGGGGGAGAGAGAGAGAGATGAAATCCAAAAGCATGTGCTGTCCATTAACAGCTTTTGTTCAATCAGCAGCAGCAACAGCAATTGTCATTTTTGATGGTGAAAAGACTTTCACATAAATTACATACAATAAAAATTCCGGTGTGTATAGAAATCATGTAAAAAGAGGGAAGAGGGGTGGAGAGGGAAGAAAAAGGGGGGGGGTGGGCTGGGAAAGAAGGGTGGGAAAGGGGGGGGAAAGGTTTTGGAAAGGGAGGGGGCGGGAAAAAAGGTGGGAGGCCCCGAGGGGGGAGATTTTTTTAAAAAAATTTTTTTTGGGGGGAAGGTCGGGTTTTGGCTGTGGAGGGAGGATTTTGGAAAGAGGGGGTTTTGGCCCGGGGGGGGTTTTTTTTTTGGGGTTTTTTTGGGGGAAGAAGAGACTTTTTAATTTTTTTTTTTTCCGGTGAAAAATTTTTTTTAAAAAAAAGAAAAAAAAAGGAAAAAAAAAAAAAAAAAAAGGGAAAAAAGGAAAACCCGGGGGAAAAAGGGGGGAGAGAGAGAGAGATGAAATCCAAAAGCGTGTTTATTAACGCTTTTGTTCAATCACAGCAGAACAGAAATTTGTCTTTTTTGATGGTAAAAAAGACTTTACAAAAATTTACTACAAAAAAAATTTCCCGGGTTGTATAAAAACATCATGTAAAAATGATAAAAATGCTCTGTGCATTTCTACTCAAATAATGTGCTTGACTTACCTCTTAGAAGCCTCAATATTTTGCAAAGCCACTGAAGAAATTTTTAAGTTAACTAACAATTGATCAGGAGTAACCCCCCCTTGGGTTTCTCACAATTCTAAACCCATAAAAGACTGTTGTTGCTCCAATTCACATAGCTTCTTTTTTTCCCGCTTAAGTTTTTTTTTGAAACTTTTTTCCCCTTTTTCCATTCCCGAAATGCATAAGAAACATATTTTAAAAACCCAAACACATTTTACGGATACTTTTCCATATATCTAGGGATTCCTCTATTTAAAAAGAAAATAACTGCTCTCATTCTAAAATATACAAATCCCCTGGGGGAGATAATAAACACAAAATTTTGTAAAGACACATTTCATTTTCCCTTTGGGAAAAATTTTTATTCTTTTTCATATACAATCGAAAATTTTTTTAAAGCATTCAGATTACATAATTTTTTGCTCCCATGTGTACCCTCAACACAAATAACTTATTTACAGGTAAAGGGAACAGAACATAAAAATTTAAAGCGAGCATGAGAAAGATATGGGTTTTTTCTTTGTTTTGTTTTTTTTTTTTGGATTTTTTTTTTTTTTGGGGAAACAAAATTTCAATGGTAATGGTTATCATAATATAGCTAAATCAATCAAAATTGGGCTCGATCTTAATTTGGGCATTATGTCAAGCGAAAATTTTTGACATTTATCATTTTACATGTAGGAGGATTTGACCCGGAAGAATTTAGATTGATGAACCGTTACAAGTGTAAGGATGGGGAAAGTTTTTTCCATCAAGTTCAGCATGGCAACATCACATTAATTTTAAAAAACAAGCTACTGTTTGGTATTTTCCACACAAGAAAACAGATGCTAATAGGCTAATGGCCCTTACTGAATTTTGACTCTAAAATGCTCATTAAGATGCTCCTACATTTCTAAGACCATTTCATATCCAAAAAAAAAGAATTCTTAATTTTTTTGACATAGGAGAATTTCATTTTTGAAAAACCTGGTGGGTCGATCGCAAGTTGTGGTCATCCTTGAAAATTCACATCGTCGTCGTTAATTATCGTCGATCGTCAAGTCGAAAACGACTTTTCCTGGGGGAGAAACCAAACCTTTGGTTGCCGTGCCCCGTACCATGCCCGATCTAGCGATCCTTTTTTATTTTGTCGGGGGTTCGCGGGCCCAACCCGCGCCCGGGGAATTGCCCCCCCGCCAAGGGTCAGCGGGCCCCAAATTTTTTCCCCGGCCTCGATTTTTTGGGGTGGGGCAGTAGCCCACGAAACCCCCCCCGCAATTCCCACCCTATCTTAAGGCTCTTCATGCCTCAATCTTTTAGAGTATTAAGATATCATTTTTAAAGAGGTTACAAATTATCTAGAAAATCCCTTGAATACTCTATCATTAAATCCATAATGTAACTAGTGCATTTGTTGTCCAAAAGGGGATCACCCGAAAACCCCTAGTGCTTAATCTTTTTGAATGCTTTTTCAGGATGTCCTTTCTTTGATTCTGTTTATGATAGCCTGACCAAGTCTACTTTTAAAAAAAAAAACCTGAGCTCCTTACAACTGATCAAAAAAATCATTATCCTGGGAAGGGATTATATATATTTTATGGTGACCTTTTTTAATTCCCTGTAATCTATACAAGGGCTCTGCTTCCATCTTTTTTCTTCACAAACAGATTTTGGTCACCCCCAAAGGGAACCTGGGGCTTATAAAACCCTTTTTGTAAAATCCTGAATTGTTTCCTTTAAATTTTTCCAATTTCCCCTAGTGCCATTTGTAAATTGGTTTTGAATGGGTTTTCTAACCCCTTTTATCAAGTTTAAAGTTGATTCTATTTTCCCCATGGGGTAACTAAGAAATTTTCTGGAAACACTCAAGAAAATTCCCCTTTTTTTCTGTATTCTTCCTTCCTAACTTCTTCTGGCTTCAAAGATATGGTTTCCAAATACTTTTTCCCCACATCTCATGGTAGGCAATCTAGTGGGCTCAAAAGTTCGGTTTGTATTCAAAACATCAATCCCCAATGTATTAAAAATGTCACCATGTTTTTAGCAGTCAATGGTAGCATGATTTTGTAGCTTTTGACACAAAAAATAATTCAAACTCTATCATCTCCAATACTAAGAGGTTCTTGCATCCCTTTCCCTGTATTTTATTTCACTCCTTTGATATCCTACTTTTTTCTTCTTCTCTTTAAAAAGTACTAAAGCCAAAAATCATTATATTTTTAACATTTAAAGACATCCAAAAAAAATTTTCAGACACAGACGTTTGTATTTAATAGCCACATTGCATTGCAAGATATCTAGAAAATACCTGTAACGTTGTCTACATCTAGGATATCTACTGCTGCTGTTTATGAAAGACAAACACCCGGGAGGAATCTTTGTTTTTGACCTCATGCTGTGATTTACCCCCCCTTCCTCTCATAGAGGTCAGTTGCCTATTGAACTGGCCCTGCTTGGTTTTGTTTTTCCCCCAAGGACAAATGATGCCTTGTGTCCCCCCTTTGTTGCACAAATGTGAAATTTGGGGAAATGACCTTAAAGAATGTCTACTAATGTGCCCAGTCTTCCCATAAAAAAAAACATGTCTTTTCTAGCCATTACACTCTCTTAACCATGGGTCTGTAAAATCTAGGACATTAGCATTTGTGCCGTTGCAGTAGTGCCAAAGGACTTACTTTATTAGAGATAAGGGCTACAACTCTGGGTGTTTTGCTTTGCAGCAAAGTGATTCTTTTACCTTTGTTTTTTCCCCTTTCACTAGAGGGGAAGTCTTTTTCCTAAAATATTTTTGCTTACGGCTCCTTTTCTTCTATTAAAATTTTTTTTTTCAAATCAAAATACTTCACTTTGCCTGCCATTTAACATTGTATTTAGCGAAAGGCCCCTATTCAAGTTGTTGGTCCTTCCAACCTTGTCAAACCTTTTTGGGCCCGGGCCCATTATCAGCATACATTTTCGAGAAGGAACTAAATAGGTAATTCCTTCAATTGCCGGTTCCCCTATTTCCATTATAGTATTTATTCTCCATTCTATCTTAGATTGCTGAGGGAAAACTTGTAAAAAGCTCCTTAAACCCACCTGTTTATGCCTCCCCACAAGTCTAGGGACAAAGCCCACCGTTTGTTGAGTTTCCCTTCAGTATGAAGCAGCATAATTTTCCTTCTATTTTGGATCTGGAAAGGGAGCAAATTCTTTTAATTTCCTGTACCTAATCCCTTTGCTCGATTGGGTTATCTATGTTGGGGGTTAAAAATTTCCCTTTGCCCCCTTTTTGAACCTATAAAGTTGATGGGTTTGTTAAATGTAAACACCCCCTTTTTGCCTAGGGAAACAATCATTTTCAATTTAAAAATCAATTTTTATTTTTTCCAATTTTTTTTTAAATTTTCATAAATAATAAAAAAAATTCAAAAAATGAAAAAAATAGGGGGAAACACTTCAATTTTTAAAAATGATTTTTTAAAAAAAAAAAAAATGAAAAAATAAATAATTTTACAAATTTTTGAAATTTCAAAAAAATAAAAAAAAATTTCATCGCTATTACAATTTGCGATGTAAAAAAATCGGGAAAAAGGGCCCAGCTGGCTGTGTTGGCATGGGAACCCTGTGAAGGTGAGGTCGCGAGTTCGAATCCCCCCCCCAGGCGTCGGCAAAAAATTTTTCGTTTCTTTTCCCCGGAGCTGCCAAAGGCAGCATTTGATTGGCCAGGGGAAATCACCGCGTCGGCGTGATCGTCTTCTTCGCGAGCCCCCGCCGGAGGAAAAAATCCGACAAAGTCCGCGAAGGAAAAATGGGCCGTTTTTTTTTTTTAATCTTCTAGATTAAAGTCAAGAAAAGGGGCCAAAACCCCCTCAAAAAAAAAAGGAACACAAAGTTTAAACATCAAATCGCCGGAAAAAAAATCGAATCTAAAAAAGGGAAAAAATTTGGGGTTTATTAAATAGGCCGTTTCGAGCTTACCAAGAGGAGTTCGGGGTGCCTAAAATTTGGGGAGAACAGGAGGAAGCCGGGGGAAAACGAAAAAAAAAGAGAGAAAGAAGAGGAAGGAGCAAATCGGATCCCCCGAAGAAGCTGGAGCCGCGACCATCGATCGGAGTTGAGCCCCCGAAAGGAGACGTTCTGGGAGAAAGCCGCCCCCACCATCGTTTCAGCCCCCAAAAGCTAGGATTCGACACTTCACCGCCGCAAACACCGCCGGAACGCCGTGAACGAGCCAACCCCGCCGCTGTGACCGACCCACCCGACCCACCCTTTCGACCCCGCACCCGCCCCGGATCCAGGTAAGTGGATCTTTTGGGATTTTTTTATTTTTTTTAATTTAAATTTAATTTTGGGTTTTATTTTTTAACCAAATTTGTTATTTATTTTTTATTATTTTTTTTAGTCATTTATTTATTTGTTTTGTTTTATTTTCAATAAAATAAAAAAATGTAGAAATTAATTTTTCTAGAATTAAGAAAAATAAAAAAAAGAAAAATAAAATAAAAAAATGTAAAAAATAAAAAAGAAATAAAAAAAATAAAAAAATAGAAAAAAAATAATAAAAAAATTATAAAAAAAATAATAAAACTTTGATTTCAAAATAGGATAGATAATAATTGGGATAAAATTTCTACCATAAAAATTACAAAAATTTTAAAAAATCACAAGAACTTATAAAAAACAAAAAAAATCATGAAAATTAATAAAAATTAAAAAATTATGAAAATAGAAAAAAAATTTAAGTTTAGCACCTGAAAAATTTTTTTCTTAAAATTCCCCCCAAAAATTGATTTTTCCCCCCCAAAAAAAAAAAAAATCATTTTCAAAATAAATCAAAGTTAGGCTTAGAAATTTTTAAAAAAATTTCCCAAAAAATTTAAGAACATAAACAAAAAAATTTCAAAATTAAAATTCCCCAAACAAATCTAAAGTTTTTTCAGAAAAGCGAACTAGGGCTTTTTTGATCCTGAGACGTCATGGGCCCCCTTTCGGGTAAACCCCCAAAAATGTTAAAAAAATCATTTCTCAAAAAAAATTAAAAACATAATAAAAAGAAAACAGAAACACCTGAAACCATTTCTAAAGATGACGTTTTAGGAATTAGGTGGTAACCGTAAAGGTTTTAATAGGTTCCCTCCACTAGAACCTGGTTTTCCCTTTTTCCCTCTTTTCACAAAAACAGAAAGGAAAGAACGAGACAAATGGCCCAAAATTTTAAGACTAATCCGCCCTTTAGTTTTAAATTTCCCCAATTTCCAAAACAGTTGGGGGGCGACCCCCAAAATTAAACAAAATTTCCCCTAACTCAAGTCGGGGATCTGATTAATGGCATGGGTCTAGTTTAGATGGATTAGGAATGTGAATTCAAAAATTAGACCGACAGGATGGCGACCCATGGGGGACCCAAACCAGCAGGCTAACCCCGAATCTCCCCAAAAAGTTCTCTTTAAAAAATGGTTTAAAATCTTCCTTTGTACTAATTTTGCAGGGTTTAGTTAGTTTGGGAAATTTTCTTATTGGGGGGGTTTTTTGCATGCATAATATGTCTGTAGAGTAATGGGTCGAACCTGGACCGTCCTAAAAAAACAAAGGCGGGGAGCCATGTGTGGGTTTCGGGCGAAGGAGTTGTTTCACCTTTTTGGGACCGATTGGTACCCCCCCTATGCTTCGACAGGGCCCTGAATCCATTTCTTCAGAAGCAGGAGGCCATAGAGGGGGGGAAACCCAGTTAGAACCCACCTACTTGCATACATGACATATAAGAAAGGTTTGAAAATTTGGGATACAAGTAATGTTTTTTTTTGCCCTTTGGAGTTCAGGCTATTTCCCGAAACTTTTCATAGTTCTTGTTGTAACTAGGCTTTTTCCCTATTGTAATAGAGGGCTAGCAGTGCAGTCAACCGCCTCCTCCGCAAAGAAATTCGGGTTAAAAACCTTTGGACCCAAAATTTGGGTACTGGACCACGGGTTTTCCCTTGTAAAACCTAGGGGAGCAAGCCTTACCCAAAAGATCGGCCCCGCCCTCTCAGAAAGAAAAGGGGCGAATACATGCTCCAGTTAGGGGAGATCGACCCCGCAGCTTTCTTCACGGACCGATAGATCCCCCTACCCGGGAGGAGTAACCCAGTTGCTACAGGCCCACATGACGTCTTTTTAGCGCCAACCTTGAGCCGGGGCCCCAGCCGTACTTTCAGAAATGCCGGGCTCCGAAAAACGCGTCAAAAACCCTTGGTGACTGCGGTTTTGCATCGGGGATGCTAGAAGCCGGGTTTTAATTCCCCCGAAAGACAAGGGGACAAAAAGGGAAAATTTTGGCGGAACCCAAAAAAGTTAAGACAAGAAGGGTAAAAGCCTTCTTTTTGCGGCCTTCGCCCTATTTTGTTTCCCACGGGGAACTTTCTATATCCCTACCGGGTTGCGGAGCTGGTGACCCAATTTCTTAAAAAGGGAGATCTTAACCCAAAAGCTCTACTGGCAGAACAGACCCGGAACTTAAATTTCCTTAGAAGAAAGGCCAGGGGGATCCTCCGCTCCAGCATCAACCTTCTGCTAAAGGGGTTTATAACCCACCCAAGTGCTTGGGGCTGAACGGGCCCGGAAAAACCCCTTAGCTCAACAGGTGGTTGGTGGATTCATGCATAGAAAAGATAAAGCACCCGATGACTTTACCACTACAGTTGGGTAGATCGCTTAAAGCCTTAGCGCTGAAAATTATTGGACAGCCAGGGGAGTCGTGTGATAATATCATCTTGCTTGCAGAAAATTTCCAACAGTCCGTAATCGGGTCAATGGATGTATTGGAATCCCCCTTTCAGTGGTCCCCCAAATTCGGTACTACCCCAAGACAATTTTAAATGGGCCCTTGCCGAAGCATCACCTTTGATATCAAACCCAAACCTGTTGGTACCCGAAAAATTTTGCTAATTTAGCAGGGCCAAACACTTTGGGAACCAGAATCAAAAAGCCCGAATGTGGCCCTTTGGGCGATTTAGATGCGAAGTGGGAAAACCCCGACCCACCAGGAGTTTATAACCCACCAGCTCCCGGACGGGGAAGAGAGCATAGGGGTTCCACACTCACCCAACCCAAAGGCCAAAAATAAATCCGAGACCGAAGTCTACCGGGAGCGGGTCAGGCCCGAATAAAATATCTTTAAGTGCAGTTATAAAAAAGACTCGGGAAAGGGGACGTTTAAAAGAATCCGACCAAAGAAAAAAAAGGTTTTTAGAACCCAAAATTTGGGGAAAAGTGTCAACCCCAAGGTCAAGAACGGGAAGCCGTATCAGTGGAACCCTGAGCCTCCAACAAAAGACTAAGAAGCTGGGAAAATAGTTATCTTTCATTCGTTTTTAAACCCAGAATTTAAAAATTAAATAAAAGTGAAGTTTCAATTTACATGCAATCAGTTTCAACCCATTATTTTTAGCACCGTGTGAGCATCTATATGCTATTTACTAAGAAATAAGAACAAAGAAAAAGATCCGTATGACCATCTATTTGCATATTTCTAAAAGATAAGAACAAAGAAAATAAGCAAAAAAGAAAATTAAAGAGTTACTAACATTAGAGATTTTTTAAAGGGTCCCAAAGTTGCTTTTAAATGGTCCAAAAAACCTAAACTCATAGTCCTTCTCTAAATAACCAAAGACCTCTATAACCCAAACAAAAGCCCCATTAATTTCAAAAGGCTCCTCGTATTTTGATTTTAACCCTCAAAAAAGAAAAACTCCCAACACCCTCCAACCCTAAAAGCTGCATTTGAATTTTCCTTTCCCCCAAAAAGTTCTAAACCAGACCAGTTTTTTTAGTCATTTTAAAAATAGATGGTCAATTATCAATGAGGTATAAAAAAGACTACCCCAAAAACCTTGAGTCAAAGACCAAACGCTTGTTCAAATTGACAACAGTACAAAAGGGGCCCCCTGAGAAGTGGAAAACATAGGCAAATTTAAAAAAAGGGAAGGGATTTTGGTTTTAAAAAAGGTTTAAGATGACAAGAGGAAAACCATGTCCCAAAACACTAACCCTTAAACACTTGAAGTTGAGTTTTTATTAATGTGGGGGTTTTGGACTCATTCCTTAAAGGGGGTCATCTTAAATTTTGGGTACGTTAAATCAAAAAATTTTGGGCATTCATTTTGCTCCCCTTAAACACAATCATCCTTTGTAAAAGGGAGTTTAAAAATTGAACCTCCCATAAACCAACCCCACAGGGAAATACTTGGGAAGAAGAGACATAAATAGTGCTTGCCCTAGTTGCAACAATTAAAAAATTTTACATAGATAATTTATTTGAGCTAAAGAGAAGTCCACATTCTGAAAAAATACACATGAACCACATAAAAAGACACCTTTGGGGCCTAAAAAAAAAGAAAGGAAAAAAAAATGGAAAAAAGAAATAAATAAAAAAATGACGAATGAAAAAGAAAAAAAGAAAAAGAGAAAAAAATGAGAAAAGCCAAGAATGAGCTAAACCTAAAAAAAAGCCCAAAAACATTAAAAATACCAGGACCAAACAATTATTCAAAATATCTACCCTTTTTCGAAGCCCTTCCCCAAAAAACATTGAAAAAAACTTATTTAAAGAAAAAATTGCTGGGGAAGTACTACCAGTTCTTTTTCTCAAATTTCTTGAGTTACAAAACCCAAGTTGAAATGACGTTCTTTCAAAAAAAACCTTACATCTTTTTGAAACCAAAAAAACCAAAAGAGCCTAAATTGCTTAAAATATCAAAAAGTCCTAACGGTTAAAGGTATTTCTTTCAAAAAAGACCCCTAATTTTTGGAGTAGAATCAAGGTGACATCTAAGCCGAAGTTGTAAGAAATCCCTTAGATTAAACCAATTTAAAAAAAAGATATCCATTATAAATGGAATGAGGGAATTTACTCATTGGCATTGTTTAACCTTAAGTACTAATTTCCCCAAAAAAAGTATGTTTGATTACAAGAAACCCCTCAAAGAGGATGATTAAGCTGGACAACACTTTTTTTCTAGGATTAAACCAAAACCTCAAAAAAAAATGAGGCAAAAAAGTAATTTATTATTTAGAGAGGGAATGCTTACCCTTTTTTTGTATTTTTAGGAGCCTTGTCGGGTCTTTTCTCGTTAAAAAACTCACTAAAAAAAGGGAAAACTTTAATATTTTGCCACATTATCCCTTTGGGTTTAAAAAACCCTTTTTCCTTGAAATTTGCAGAAAAATTTTAGTTATCACTTTTTCAAGTCTTAAATCATCTGCATTGATTGTTATTTAAAAAAAAATGTGAATAAGATCTCCTTAGGATATTTTTCCTTTAAAGGGGATCGCCCAAAAAGGGGCACTTCCCTAGGTCTCTCAAGGTTAGCCCCCAGGGGGGGGCCTTTTTGCTTCATTCTTTTAAAGGGTGTCGCCCAAAAAGGGGGACTTCCCCAGATCTCTCAGTTTGCCCCCAAGGGGATTTTTCCCATCATTTTTTAATAGGGTAGTCGCCCAAAAAGGGGCACTTCCCTAGATCTTCATGGCAGCCCCTAAGGGGGACTTTTGAGCAAAATTTAATTCTAGGGTTTGCCCCTAGGGGCCCTTTCCCAAAAAAAATTGTTCTCATGTCACCCCCTAGGGGGCACTTTTTGAAACAAATCTAATTCAAGGTTAGGCAGCCCATGGGGGGCCCTTTTCCCAAAAACCTTATCCTCATGGGCAGTCCATAAGAGGCACTTTTTAGGGAAAATTTTAATTTTAAGTTGGCAGCTCTAGGGGGCCCTTTTCCCCCCAAAAAAATTTTCTCAGGTCCCCATAGGGGGGACTTTTTGAACAAGTTTAATTTAAGGTTAGGGAGGCCATTGGGGGGCCCCTTTCCAAAAAAATTTGTCCTCATGGGCAGCCCATAAGGGGACTTTTTGAGGCAAATTTCAATTCTATTTGGCAGCCCAAGGGGGGGCCCTTTTCCCAAAAACCTTGTTCTCTTTTGGTCGCCCAAGGGGGTAAATTTTTTGGGCAATCTAATTCAAAAATTAGGCAGCCCTAGGGGGGGCCCTTTTTTAAAAACCTTTCCTCAGGTCAGCCCTAAGGGCACTTTTTGAGGGAAATTTTTTCTAGGTTAGGAGCCATAGGGGGCCCTTCCAAAAAACCTTTTTCCATGGTAGCCCATAGGGGGCACTTTTTGAAACAAGTCTAAACAAGGGTTGGCGCCCCTAGGGGCCCTTTCCCAAAAACCTTGTCCTCATGGTTTCCCCCAAAAGGGGACTTTTTTTGGGCAAATTTTTAAATTTTAGGGTTTGGCAGCCCCTAGGGGGCCCTTTCCTAAAAAAACCCTTTTTCTCTGGTCAGCCAAAAGGGGGGGCTTTTTTGAGACAAATCTAATTCAAGGTTAGGCAGCCCTAGGGACCCCTTTCCTAAAAACCTTGTCCCTGGTCACCCCCAAAGGGGGACTTTTTTGGGCAAAATTTTAATTTTATGTTGACAGCCCATAGGGGGCCCTTTTTTAAAAACCTTGTCCTCATGGGCACCCATAGGGGGCACTTTTTGAGGCAAAATTTTCCTTCTAGGTTAGGCAGCCTAGGGGGGGCCTTTTCCCAAAAATTTCTACCTCAAGTTAGCCCCCTAGGGGACTTTTCAGGCATTTTATCAAAGGTTAGTCAGCCCCTGAGGGGGCCTTTTCCTAAACCCCCCATAGTCGCTCTCCCGGGGGACTTTTCGATCATATTTCTTTTCTATGGTTGCAAGTCTGATAAGACGCTTCTATCATCATTTCTATACTTTCTATCAAAACTTGGAAAAGCCTTCGCCAAAAAGTTAGCTTTATAAAGACTTTTTGGAAAGGAACATTCCTTTAATCATTTGGAAAATTTCAAATCGTAGGGTTATAGCTCTTGGGGCATTTTCCACCAAAACTAAATTTGGAGGCCAAAAATGGCGTCTTTTGTTTTTTCTTTGTAGTTAAGTTTTTTAAAACTTTACTACAAAGGGGGCAGCTGTAAAACACCCATTTTTTTTCCCTGGGAAACAATAATTTTAAATAATAAACATTTTTAATTTTTCCCAATTTTTCCTTAATTTAGCATAAAAAAAAAAAATATCCCCAAAAAAAGAAAATAAATAGGAAAAAAACTTCAATTTTTAAAAAAAGATTTTAGAAATAGCAATAATGAAAATAAAAACAAATTTTGAAATTTTTAAAAAATAAAAAAATTTACGCATAGTACAATTTGCGATTAAATAAAAAACGGGGAAAAAGGGCCCGCTCAGCTGGCTCGTGGGCGATGGGAACCCTGTAAAGGGTGAAGGTCGCGAGTTCGAATCCCCCCCGCAGCGCTGGCAAAAAATTTTTCTTCTTTTCCCTGGAGCTGCCACAGGCGCATGGATTGGCCGAGGGGAAATCCAACCCTCGCCGTGATCGCTTTTTCGGAGCCCGCCGGAGGAAAAAATCCGACAGAAGTCCGACGAAAGGGGAAATCGCCGTTTTTTTTAATCTTCAGATTAAAGTCAAGATAGGGCCCAAAACCATCAAAAAACCAAAAGGGAAAACAAAAGGTTAACATCAAACGCCGGGATAAAATCAAACTAAGAAACGGGGAAAAATAGGGTTTATCTAAATAGGCCGTTCGAGCTATCCAAGGGAGTTGAGTGCCATAAATAGAGGAGACAGGAGGAAGCCGGGGCAAAAGAAAAAAAAAAAAAGAGAGAAAGAGAGAGGAAGGAGCAAATCGGGTACGCCGAAGAAGCTTGGAGCCCCGACCATCGATCGGAAATTTTAGCCGCCGCAAGGAGACTTTTTGGGAGTAAGCCCCCACCACCCTCGGGTTCAGCACCCCCAAAACTAGGATTTGAACTTCACCCGCCCCCAAACGACCGCCGGAACGCCGTGAACGAGCCAACCCCCCCCGCTGTGACCCATCCAAACCCACCCCACCCCAACCCCTTCACCCGCGCACGACCCGGATCCAGGTATGGGTCTTTTTTGATTTTTTTTTTTTATTTTTTTAATTAATTGGTTTTTTTATTTATTCCGAAATTTTTTATTATTTTTTATTATTTTTTTAGTCATTTATTTTTTTGTTTTTTTTTTTTTCAAAATGGAAAAATGTAGAAAAAATTTTTTTAGAATTTAAAAAAAATGTAAAAAAAAAAATAAAAAAAATAAAAAGTAAAAAAAAAAAAGAATAAAAAAAAAAAAAATGAATAAAAAAAAAAAAAAGATTTGTAAAAAAAATAATAAACTTTAGTTTTAAAATAGGAAAAATAAAAACTTAGGGAAAAAGTTTTTGCATAAAAATTACAAAAATTATAAAAAACCAAGAATTATAAAAAATCACAAAAATCAGAAAATTAAAAAAATTCAAAAAAAATGAAAAAGAAGAAAAAAATTTAAATTTTGCACCAGAAAAATCTTTTTCTTTCCCAAAAAACCCCAAATTGAGTTTTCCCCCAAAAAAAAAAAAACTTTTCAAATTAAAAAACAAACTTTTGGGTTAGAAAGTTTTAGAAAAATTCCAAAAAATGTTAAAAAATAAATCTAAGAAAATTTTAAAATTAAAATTCACCCCAAAAAATCTAAATTTTTTTAGAAAAGCGAACTACGCTTTTTTGATCCCAGTAGCAGGGACGTAGGCACCCATTCGGGGCAACCCTAAAATGTATGAAAAATATTTTTTCAAAAAAAATTTCAAAACATAATAAAAAATAACAAAACACCCTGAAACACATTCTAAAGATGAAAAATTTTAGGAGATTAGGTGTAACCGTAAAATTTTTTAAAAGGTTACCCCCGACTTTGAAGCCCGGTTTTCCCTTTTCCTCTTTTACAAAAACGAGAAGAGGAAAAACGACGGGGTAGTGGTTCCAAAAATTAAACTAAACCCCCTCCTTTTGTCTTAATTCAATTTTCCCCAAAAAATTGGGTGGCGACCCAAAATTAAAAGAAATCCTAACTCAATCGGGATCTAGATTGATGGGCATAGGGCTAGTTTTGATCGGATTAGGAAAAAGTTTTAAAAAATTTGACCGACAAAAAATTTCCTGTGTTGTGGGACTTAGGGGCTTGGTGTTGTTGTGCCAAAAACCCACCAAGGGGTTTCCGTATGCAATAGTTGCATTGTCCCTTCAACCATTTTTAAATTCTTTTCCTTTTGGTGAGGTTTTGGTTTCCTCCTCATTTTGGGGATCATGCTTACACCCCTTCTAGTTCATGATCCAGTAATTCTTCTTTAAGGCATTATATTTAAAAGAGACAACCAAATCTACTTATGTTAAATCAGTCAGGGGCAGTTTTTATGTGTGTAATAAAATACATATACCCCTACACTTAGTCTATTTTATACAAAAGCTTAATATTAGAAAAATAAAGTAAAGTAATAATACAAGAAAATAAATTCATAATTATGAAAAAGTCCCATATTTTCCCCCTCTTTTATGTCTTACTAATTTTCAGATCTAATGGGTTTAATCCTTTAAAGATATATCAGACTATTGTTTAAAAATTATTTTTATTGATATCCTTTGTGCTAAAAATCATTACCAAGCCTCCAGGATCAACAATCGCTTTGTAGATCAAAACTTAAATTTAAAGGGTCATAACCCATTCTCTAAGATTCAAACTTTTTTCTAAAGATCTAAAAACCCAGACTTAATACCACTAAATTGTAACGCTTTGAAACCTCAGCCTGCTTTCTTTTCCCGCTATGTTTCATACTCAAGATACTTAAAGGGTTTGATACATTTTGCCTGTAACCCTATATAAAAACGTTTTTTCATCCTCAAATTCCCAAAGAAATTAAAACCCTATCATTATCTAAACAGAGAAGCTTTTAAAACCAAAATAACATTTTCAAAAGACAAATTTTACACATCTAATTTCTAATAAACCCCTAACCAACGCCATAAAAGTAATTTTAATTTTTCTCTTCTTTTTTTGGGGTTCCCAAACCAATTACTTCGGGGGGGCTCATCTCCCCCCAAAACCTAAAATTTTAAAAAATTTCCCCCAAAGGGGGAGTAAAACCTAAACGTATAATACAAAAACATACCATCAAACATAAACAAGTATCACACACATCATGTAGAACTTAAACATGGATAACCATTTTTTAATATAATTTATGTCCACGAGCAAACAATAGGGTATTCATGACCCCCTTAAAACACTTAACACTTTGGGGCATGACTCGGTAATGGGAACTGCCACTATGGGGCCCACACCCATAATATTTTAATTCTTAAACTTGGTGATGGGAACTGCCACTAGGGGGCTTTACACCCATGTATACTTAAACCTTAAACCTAGTGATGGAATTGCCACTATAGGCCCCATACCCATGTCCACTTAAACCTCAAACTTGGTGGTGGGAATTACCACTACGGGCCCCACACCTATGTACACTTAACCACTTAATCAACATTCAGCCCAAATCGTCTCCAAGCATGACTTCACTAGGGACAACGTCATACAAGGATCATTGAGGTGCTCCTAGGGATCTGCCACTACAGGCCCCTAGGTTGAGTCGAGTACATACAACATATCACTTAACACTTAAGCCAATTCGTTCAACTTAATCAATTTCAACACATGTACTAACTTAAGCAAACACAAAACAAAAAATATAAATTACACATACCTTGAATCTAACCTTAAGCACTTTTCGGTCATGGACATAATCTAATTGAAGATCTATACACATTAACATGCTCTTCTTAGTATTCAATTTAAGATCAATTTCATTCTTAATTTTCTTAATCATATTCATTTAATTTCTCTAAGGCATTACTAGCTATTTAAGTTACGTGGAAATTAGTTTAATTTGAAATAAATAAATAGATAATTACTTTATACTTTATTCAACACAGTCATGTTGAGGACATGTTGCTTAACACGAGTTGAAGCACGATCGTGTTAAGGGTTGTGTATCTTTTGGTGTAAAACTTAGTTTCAACACGGTTGGAACTCGACTGTGTTAAGAGGTTATGTTATCCTTGACTCAACACGTCGAAACATGACCATGTTAAGAGGCCATGTATCTCTCGGTTCATCTTTCACACTTAAACACGGTCTAAATACAAACATGCTAGGAGGCCATGTATACTTTAGGGGCACCTTTCGATTTCAATACAGTCGAAAACGCGATCGTGTTAGTAGGACCGTGCTACCCTTGGCAATATCTACGAACCTTAATTTTTTTACTTAAATTCCTACAAAACGTAATCCTATACATTCCTAAGCTCACTTAAGTCCCCAAAATACATAATTACAATTAAAAATTTTATAGATTTGCATACTTACTTTTAATTTCCACAAATTGCTAATCTTGAGTCGTTAATTCTCATTCTACTAAACATCCTTGCTTAACTTCGTGATTTGTATGACAA
>JBBMOL010001666.1:0-34543 GCA_037954665.1 Laguncularia racemosa | reverse complement strand
CAAAAAAGCGGAAATGCTTCCCCCCGCTTTTTCGAACCCCTGACCTCGCACCCGCACCACGCCTTAGCCCAGGGTCCGGACCAGCTGAGCTAGCCCACTTTCCTGATTTTTCTAATTTCAAAAAATTGCATATATGCAATGCGGTTTTTCTATTTTTTTGTATTTTTTGAAAATTCCAAATTTTGTAAAAATTGTTTATGATTTATTATTGCTATTTCTGAAATCATTTTTCAAAATTGATGTGTTTTCCTATTTATTTTTATTTTTTTGAATATTTTTATTATTTTTGGTAAATTAGAGAAAAATTGAAAAAAATTGGGAAAAATTAAAAATTGATTATTTTTTTAGAATTATCGATTCCTAGGGCAAAAATGGGGTGTTTACACCCTTCATTCTGCCTTTGACACCTCTTGCTTGTGCTTCTTCTTCGGCCGTAGGAATGTAGTCGGTGCTAGTGTTGTTGCAATTGCCGCTGTTTGCCATTTTTGTCTTTGAGCGGGTATGAATTGGGCTTCTGGAAGATTCGGTTGTTTGGGAGGTATCTTTGATACCCGGCGCGCATTTTTTTTTTTTTTTAGTATAATGTATGCAAGTGCTATGTATGTGTCACGCGGATGCTAAAAATAAAAGGGTTGACAATTGATTAACAATTGAAAATTTTTGGAGCTCGATACTCAAAGAAAACAAATAAAAGATTACAATGATAATCTATTTCCTAGCTCTCTTGGTCTTTTGTTGTGGGATCAGGCTTCCATTGATGACGGCTTCTAATTCTTTGACTTTGGCTTTCGTCTTGAGTGGGAGTGGTCTCGTGTGGCCCAATGAAGAAAGTCGCGGGCTCTATTTCTCATAGGTGGAGCATAGTCCGTACCAAAGGCAAATTCACCTCCATCTTCGTTAGTGAGAGGATGGGCCTATCTTTTGCTGGACGAAGGCCTGCTCCTCTGGATTGTACAAGGTAAACCAATGGTTCAGTACCAACTTTGGGTCCAAAGGTTTGTACACTCGAATTTCTTTGCGGAGGAGGCGGTCGACTGCACTGCTAGCCATCTATTTATAATAAGAAATTGCCTAATTACAAACAGGACTATGAAAGCATTACAGGGAAATAAAATTCGAACTCCATGAACAAAACAACAAACCATTACATCGTTATCAATTGTCAACCTTATGATGTTATGTATGCAAGCAGGTTGGTTCTAACTGGTTCCGAGCTCTATGGCCTCCCGCATTCTCGAAGAAATGGATCTCAGGCCATATTGAAGCATAGGGTGGGGTAGCCTAATCGGTCCCGAACGGTGAATCAACTCACTTCGCCCGAAACCTACACAATGGCTCCCCGTCTTAGGTTTCTAGGATGGTCCGGGTTCGATCGCATCTACTTACACACACATATGCATGCAAACCCCACAGTAAAGAAAATTCAAAATCTAATTAATCCCTGAAAAGTTAGTATCAGAGTAATAATTGAAACACATTTCTTAAAGAGAACAATTCAAAGAGATTCAGGTGACTAGCCTACTGGAATGGATCCTAGTGGAGTCGCCATCCTGTCGAGTTTAATTTTTGAATTCCCGTTCCTAATCCGATCTAGACTAGACCCTATGCTCATCTAATATAGATCCTCGACTTGAGTTAGGAATTTCGTTTGATTTTTGGAGTCGCCACCCAACTGTTGTTGGGAAATATTGAATCAAGACTAAATGAGCGGATTAATCTTAATTTGGACTACTAGTCGTCGTTATTTCCTTTTTTCGTTTTTGTGAAAAAGGAAAAGGGAAAACCAAAGTTTCTAAGTCCGGAGGCTAACCTATTAAAACCTTTACGGTTACCACCTAATCTCCTAAAATTGTTCCTCTTTAGAAATGTGTTTCATTGTATTTCTGTTGCTTTTTATTATGTTTTGAATTATTTCAAGAAAATAATTTTTCATTCATTTTTATAGGTTTACCCGAATGGGTGCCTACGTACCTGCTATTCAGGATCAAACAAGCCGTAGTTCGCTTTTCTGAAAAACCTTAAGTGTGTTTGTAAATTTTAATTCTTTAAGTTTCTTTTGATTTATGTTTTTATCATTTCTTGGGATTTTTCTAAAAATTCTAAGCCTAAGCTTTGATTTTATTTTGAAAATGATTTTTTAAGGAAAACATCAATTTGGGATTTATTTGAAGAAAATGGATTTTTCTAAGTGCTAAAACTCATTTTTTATGATTTTTTTTATAATTTTTGAATTTTTTTATGATTTTTGTGAAAAATTTTATCTTAAGTTAATATCTATCCTATTTTGAAATCTAAAATTTTATTGTTATTTTTCCTAATATTTTTTATTATTTTTCTACATTTTATTATTTTATTATTATTTTTTTATCTATCTATTTATTATTATTTTTCTTATTTATTATTTTTCTACATTATTAAATTCTAGAAAAATCTAATTTCTACATTTTCCTATTTATTAAAAATAAAACATAAACAAATAAATAAATAAATAAATAACTAAATAACAAATAATAAATAAATAATTTGGAATAAATAAACAAACAAAATAAATTAATTAAAAAAATTTGGAAAATTCGACTTACTTGGATCCGGGTTGGCGCGCGGGTCGGGTCGAATCGGTCGGACACGGCGGCGGAGGAGGCTCGTTCACGGCGTTCCGGCGGTCTTTTGACGTGGGTGAGGTGTCGAATCTTAGCTTCTCGAGAGTGCTGAATCCAATGGTGGCGGCGGTTCACTCCCAGATCGCCTCCTGGTGGTGGTTCAACTCCGGTTGGTGCTCGCGGTTTCGGACTCTTCTCCGATGCTCTCCGATTTGCACTCTTTCCTCACTTTCTCTCAATTGTGATTCGTGTTTTGGCTTCCTCCTGTCCTCCTCTATTTATAGGCGTCCGGAAACCCTCTTGGATAAGCTCGGATCGGCCGATTAGGATAAATCCGAATTTCTTCCGTTTTTAGATTTGATTTTATCTCGGCGATTTGATGTTGATCTCTTGTTTTTCTTTGATTTATCTTATGGATTTGGCTTTATCTTGACCGTAATCTAGAAGATTTAAAAAAAAACGGCCGATTTCGTCTTCGTCGGACCTGCTCCGGTTTCTTCTCGCGTCTGTTCGGGTGAGGAAGATGATCATGTGCAATGCACGCGTTTTCTCTCGGCCAATCACACGCTGCCACGTGGCAGCTCCAGGGAAAAGAAGGAAAAATTTTTGCCGAGCGCACGCGGGGGGATTTGAACCCGTGACCTTCAGCCTTCACACGGTCCCAACATGCACGCACGAGCCAGCTGAGCTGGCCCATTTTCCCGATTTTCTTTGTATCGCAAATTGCATATATGCAATGCGGTGTTTCCATTTTTTTGTATTTTTTTTTGAAATTTCTAAAATTTGTAAAAATTATTTATCCCTTATTATTACTATTTCTGAAATCATTTTTCAAAATTAATGTGTTTTCTATTTATTCTTATTTTTTTGAATATTTTTACTATTTATACTAAATTAGGGAAAAATTGGAAAGAATTGAAGATTATTGAGAATTGATTTTTTTTTTAGAATTATTGACTCCTAGGGCAAAAATGGGGTGTTTACAGTGGAGAATCGACATAATCGGCCCAATCACTCCAACAACATCCAATGGCCATAGATTTATATTGGTAGCCATCAATTACTTCACCAAGTGGGTGGAGGCTTCATCATATGCCAATGTCACAAAAGGAGTAATAGTTCGATCCCTGAAGAGGGACATAATAGCTTGATACGGAGTTCCTGAGTCAGTCATCACCGACAACAGTACCAATCTCAACAACAAGTTGACGACAGATCTATGTCAACAGTTCCACATAAACCATAGAAATTCAACTCCCTACCGACCTCAGATGAACGGGGCAGTAGAAGCAGCCAACAAGAATATCAAAAGAATCATCGAAAAGATGACAATCACTTACAAAGATTGGCACGAGATGCTTCCATTCGCCCTCATGGCTTACAGGACCTCAATTAGAACATCTACTGGAGTTACCGCATATTCATTGGTATATGGTACTGAGGCAGTTCTACCAGTCGAGGTCGAAATGCCATCATTCAAAATTTTGTCAGAAACGCAGTTAAATGAATCTGACTGGGTGAAGAAGAGGCTTGATCAGTTGAATTTGATTGACGAAAAAAGACTCACTACATTATGTCACGGCTAGTGTTACCAACAAAGGATAACCCGAGCATTTAACAAGAAAATGAGGCCTCGATGCTTCAAAGAAGGGGATCTGGTGCTAAAGAAAGTTCTCTTGAATGCTCAAGATGCCAGAGGGAAATTTACCCTAAACTATGAGGGTCCATATGTTGTGAAGAAGGTATTTTCAGGAGGTGCTCTGGTATTAGCGCAAATGGATGGTCCAGAATTGAGAGATCCCATTAATGCAGATGCTATTAAGATGTACTATCCTTAGGCAAGGGAATTGAAATTTTGCCAATGTTTATGAAAGCCAATATTCAATACAAGTTTCGTTGAGTCCAGTTTTCATTTTTTTTACAAGCAAAGTTAATGTATGTGAATGATCAATAATTCCAACCAATTCTCATTAAAACAAACATTTCTAAACACATTACCCATCACTTCATCAATGAATGATGAACATTGAAATGATAATGAATCTCAATAAATTTTGTGATGTAATTCTACCTACTTTTGAGCATTGAACCTGGTACATCAGTAAGATAATACTACAATCACAAGCGCTATGCGCATAAGAAGGGAAGGACATGTTTTAAAGTAAGAGTAAGCAAAGGAGAAGCAAACCAGCACGAAGGTTCGGTTGTTTGGTTGCTATCTGCGATAAATTGGTAAGCATCTTAGAATAAATAACTATCATCCACATATCATAAAACATCTCTTATCAAATCATTTAACCCATTCGTTAGAAGCACTTTCAAAAGAATAGGTTAGTCAAACCACATTTGGGCACTTCCCTAAACATCCTCTCTTAGGGTCAGCCCGTAGGGGCACCTTTCGAAACGTGTCTTCCTACTATAGGTTAGTCAGCCCACAATAGGGCACTTTCCTAAACATCCTCTCTTAGGGTCAGCCCATAAGGGCACCTTTTTGAGACGTTTATCCCTATCGTAGGTTACTCAGCCCACAATGGGGCACTTTCCCAAATATCTCTTCTCAAGGTCAGCCTGTAGGGGCACCTTTCGAGACATTTCTTCCCCAGGATCGCGAGCTTAAGAAGAAGCTTCCTACCATATGTTAGTTAGCCCACAAGGGGGCACTTTCCCAAACATCCCTTCAAAAAGGTCAGCCTATAGGGGCACCTTCTAAGGTATGTCCTCTCGCTATAGGTTAGTTAGCCCGCAAATGGGCACTTTCCTAGACACCATTTCTTGAAGTTAGCTCACAGGAGCACTTTTCGAATCTATCGATTAGTTAGCTCATAGGAGCACTTTTCGAATCTATCGATTAGTTAGCTCATAGGAGTACTTTTCGAATCTATCAATCGGTTAGCTCAGATGAGTACTTTTTGAACCCATTAATTAGTTAGCTCAAAGGAGCACTTTTCGAATCTATCGATTAATTAGCTCATAGGAGCACTTTTCGAATCTGTCGATTAGTCAGCTCATGAGAGCACTTTTCAAATTTGTTGAGGACCGATTAGTCAGCTCATAAGAGTATCCTTTGGAAGTATTTCTCCCCAAACAATCACTAGTCTAGCCGGACGCTTCTATTGACAGGCTGCCAGCTCATAAGAGCGCTTTCTAAGACAATCTTCTCTTTAAGGCTGCTAATCCGACGAGATGCTTCCTATCATTAGCTATTCCACTCACAATAACACATTCCTACACAATCCTTGAGATGTTTCTCATTGACGATTAGTCAGCCCATAGAGCACTTTTCGGGAAGATATATTACTTCAGATTGTTAGGTTGTTTAAGACCGTTTCCTAAACAATATCATTCATTACAAAATACTCATGGGATTATTAGCTCATGGAGCATTTTCCTACTAGAGACCAAATTCCAGATAACCAGCCAAACCATGGCGTTATCCATTCAGTTAAGAGGCCAAAAATGGCGTTTTTCTTGTTTCTATAGTTAAGTTTTTCAAACTTTACTACAAAGAGGGATAGCTGTAAACACCTCATTTTTTCCCTAATGATCAATAATAATCAATTTTCAATTTTTTCCATTTTTTTCTAATTTAGCAAAAATAGGAAAAATACTCAAAAAAATAAAATAAATAGGAAAAATACATTAATTTTGGAAAATAATTGTCGAACTAGTAATAAAAGGGATTAAATAATTTTCACAAATTTTTGGAATTTCAAAAAATACAAAAATAATAAAAAAAATCGCATTGCATATATGCAAATTGCGAAAAAAAAAAAAAAAAAGAGTAAATGGGCTAGCCCAGTTAGTCCAAACCATGGCCTAATGTGCGGGGGAAGGGGCTCAGTCAAGCGTTCGAAACTCGGAGAAGCATATTCCGCGTTTTGCCTGTTTTTCTTTTTGCCCAGGACACGTGTCAGCTTGTGATTGAACGGAGGGAGCGCACGTGCTTGGCGCGTGATCGTCTTCAACTTTCGTCCGAGATCGTCACCGGTGGGGAAAAATCGAATTTCGGCCGTTTTGATTCGATTTTTTGCACAAATCCAACAGATCTTTAACTGAAATAGGATAAACATCATCCAATTGGATTCAAATCGCAATAAATCGAAGGATTTGCACAAATTGGAGATAGGTTTTTCAACCGAAATTCGATTTGCCTCAATCGGAGAAAATCCGAGCTTATCCAGCTCGATTTCTTGCATCTATAAATAGGAATCAAGGGGAGGAAGCATAATCACGGATCAGAAGTAAGAAAAAGAGAGAAAAGGAGAGAAATCGAAGCTTCGCCGGATTTTTCCAAGCCGCGACCGCCGATCAAGCCTCGAACCACCACCAGGAGGCGTTTTTGGAGAAATCAACCACCACAGTTGAGTTCTCCACCCCTAAAAACCTAAGAAACAACACCTCAACCTCCTCGAAAGGCCGCTGGAACGCCGTCAACGAGCACCCCTAGCCGCCGTGACTGATCAACCCGCTTCGACCCGATCTGACCAGACTGACCCAACCCGCGCACCGACCCGGATCCAGGTAAGTCGGATTTTCTAATTTTTTTGTATTTTTTATTTATTTAGTTATTTTATTTATTTTTTTGAATTTATTTATTTATCTATTTGTTATTTATAATTAAAAAAATAGAAAAATATTAGAATTTAGATTAGTTTTTTTAGGATTTGATTTAAGACGAATAATAGAAAATAATAATAAAAATAAAAAATATTATAAAATATAAAAATAAAAAAATGATAAAGATATATTAGAAAAAATGATAAAATTTAGATTTTTAGTTTAGGATAGATAAATAATATAAGGAAAAAACGTTTTAATAGAAATTAGTAAAAGTTAATAAAAAATTAATAAAAATTAATAATAATAGAGGTGAGTTGAAAAATAGGGAAATAAAATTTTTTATCACTTAGAAAAATCCTTTTCTTAAATAAATCCAAAATTGGTTTTTTTCCTTAAAATCATTATTTTTTTTTCAAAAAAAAAATCAAATGATCAAGCTTAGGCTTAGATTTTTTTCAAAAAATACTAAAATGATAAAAACGTAAACTAAAAGTAATTTCATAATTAAAATTCACAAACACATTAAAGTTTTTTAGGAAAAGCGAACTACGGCCCGTTTAATCCTAAATAGCAAGTACGTAGGCATCCATTTGGGGCAACTCTAAAAAGAATAAAAAATCATTTCCTTAGAATAAGTTACTCAAAAACACAACAACAACAACAAAAAAAAAGACATTTAGATAAGGTTTAGATTTCAGGAGAATAGGATGGTAACCTTAAGGTTTTAATAGGTTAGCCTCCGAATTCAGAAACTTTGGTTTTCCATTTCCTCTTTCACAAAAACGAAGAGAGGAAATCTCGCTAACTAGTGGTCCAAACTAGGATCAATCCGCTCAATTAGTCCTAATTCAATCTTTCCCAACCATGGTTGGGTGGCGACTCCAAAATAAAATGAAGTTCCTAATTCAAGTCGATGATCTATATTAGATGAGCATAGGGTCTAGTATAAGTCGGATTAGGAATGGAAAATCAAAAATTAAACTCGACACCGTCTATTTTAATTCATTCTCCCCTTCTCTACAATGCTGGCATTTAATGTTCTCCCACCAAATGTACCTTGGTGATTTTTTTTTATACTAATAATACTCGAAAAGCTCGTTGACTTTTTGCATATAATATAAGAATTCCTCCAATGAACTATTACTATAGAATGAGAGAATCTTGATTATAGGAGGGGAAAAAGATGTTCTTAGATTCCTTTCTTATCTAAGATTCTTCAATGGGACATCAACTCCAAACACTAAGCTCTCCACAAATTGGATAGATGCCTATGCCCATTACCAAGATTTGGTTCGTGATTTTAGGGTCCTTCATTAGTGGGTTTGGAATTTTTTTTTTTTTTGAAATATATTACCATGAGCAAGTTGCTTATTATAGTGTATAACCAAAACTGACTTCTTAAAATGCAAACAAGGCAATTAAATTGGTCTAAAATGATTATGTAAATGGATTTTTTGTGACCGTCTGGGATTGAATAGATATTGGTTCACACTAGTGATACTTTCTTGTGACATTTTTAAACAAAATCTCAATCTAAGAAAATACTAAGGGGTTAGCAATGAAATTTGCTAGAAAACAAAGAGCGTAAAAACTTGTTTCTTCAACTTATGCTCTAATACCAAATGATGGCAAGTTTTTGGACAAATTTCTAATACTTTAGGCTTAAATTTATTTATTTTTTAAATCTTTTGAATCACAAAAGTCCTAAGGAACAAATTGCTCAACTTGGATAAGTCAATTCCATTAAGTTGAATAATTTATCAATCCTACATAATCCTTAAATTAGTTGAATTGATAAAGATTGAAACACCAATCGTTGGACCAAATTTGGTGACAAGAGAAGTGTTCTCAAACAAGGTTAGAAAAGCAGGCTAAATGGGCCGACCTCCTTAACTCATGTTGGCTCATGAGTGAATGCAGGCTAGTTCGCTTCACAAATACGCCAAAATTCTTGACCTGGCCTGCTTTTTTTACAGGTTAAACGAGCTTATATAAGGCCAACCCACATTAACCTGTAGGTTAATGCAAGCAAAAATTTTATAACTCAACTTGTATTTTTTTTGCAGGTTGAACGAGCTAAACCGCATGACCCACCCCACTTGGATAGCTTTGTTCTCAAACCTCTCTCAATTGAGGGGAAAATTATAGGAAGAAAAAAAAACATCTTTATTCAAACTCTAACTAGTCTAAAGCATACTTTCAAGGTGTTTTAATATTTTGGTGTTAACTAACAACCTTTAGACGACTTATACAAGACACCAATTATCAATAAGATGTTAAGTTGGTGACTTTAGGAATTAAAAGTTGACAATGATAAAATCTATAACATGTCTTTTGTCTAAAAATAGCAAACAAATCAACACATTACAATTGAAGTTAAACAAATAATCACAACTAATCGCAAACTGATATGCAAATGAACATGTCATTAAAATGGCACAAGATGTTGTTCAAACGAAGTGCTTGGTGGAACACTTTATTTGAAGTTTCAATAGACTATCAAGTCATTCAAATGAAGTGAGGGTTGACACTTTTATAGTTCCTATCATACATCCATCTCACTTCTTTTTTATGGCATATGATATGCTGTTCAAATGAAGTAGGCTATCATTCGACTAAAAAGCATTCTACATGACTTCGTTTAAATGGGAGGAGCCCTCATTCAAAGGAAGGCCCTCTACAATTCTCTATTGACTTTTCAAAAGTTAGACTTGGGATCAAACTGTCATCAAGTAGAATAGTGAAAGAGGATGAATGAAAGATTGCCTACTTCACAATGTATGGAGCTTTTGCGTTTGTAGTTATGTCATTTAACTTAACCAATGTTCCTATTACTTTTTGCACCTCATAAACCAAGTTCTAACCTCATTCTTGAATGAGTTTATGGTGGTGTACTTGGGTAATGTTATGGTGCATATTGAGATGATGGAAGATTTTGTGCGATACCTAAGGTTGCTTTTGTTAGCATTGAGGGAAAATTTATTGTTGTGAAGCTTGAGAAATGTTCATTTGCTAAAGAGGAGTGGTGTAATCCCTTAGTGGACTTGGAGTGGGTTTTGGTTTAATTTTAATGCTTTATAAGGTTTCTATTGGTTTTCAGGAAATGGACTTAGGTGCCCAACAACTTAATTATTGTAGATACAAGTTGCCCTTAACATAAATCTAAACAATTTAATTTTTCAAATACATTTATTTTTTGCGTAAAAATATGAATTTTTATACATTTTAATTGAATTAGATTAGCTTATCTTTTGAGTTTCACAGAGGGTATTATGCATCTTGTAATACTATTAGTCAAGTTCCAAGCAAATATTAAGATACCTTATAAGGTTTAAGTCTAGTTTCAAGACAAGTAATATGCTACTGAATTAAGGTTTAGGTTTTTAAAAACCTATGCTAAACTCGTTCAATTGTATCCTTAATTATTTTCATTGTTAATTTTTCTTTAAGTAACTTTATAGGCAATTGCTAAAAAGTTTGATGGAAATTACAAAATATAATGTGTGTTTTAATGTTTTGTAACCAAAAGACATATTTTTTATTTTGATAAACATAGAACTTGTATTCTGATCTATCATGCAATCATGAAGTGATCTATTAAGATTTATATATTATATGCATGTGACAAAAGAAAAGCCCCAACTCATGTGCATAAATTTAAAATGTAAAACAACAAAACCCAAATCCCTTTCTTTTTTTTTTTTTTCTGATATGGGGATTCTTCATTTTGGATTTGGAAATGAAAAGATAGATTTAGAGTGTTTAATCAAGGATTTTATGAGTGTACAGGTAATTTGGGTCCTTTTTTTTGTTTTTGTTTTCTTAGGTCACAAACGTGTAGTATAAGATTTCAATAAAAATAAAATAAAAGTACTTGACTGTTGCATATTGAGAATAAACAGTGTCGAGTCTAATTTTTGATTTTCCATTCCTAATCCAATCTATACTAGACCCTATGCTCATCTAATGTAGATCCTCGACTTGCGTTAGGAACTTCGTTTTATTTTGGAGTCACCACTCAACTGTCGTTGGGAAAGATTGAATTAAGACTAATGAAGCGGATTAGGCCTAATTTGGACTACTAGTCGTCATGATTTTCTCTTCTCGTTTTCGTGAAAAGAGGAAAAGGGAAAACCAGAGTTTCTAAGTTCGGAAGCTAACCTATTAAAACCGTAAGGTTACCACCTAATCTCCTAAAATTTACTCTATCTCGAAATGTTTTTTATTTTATTTCTGTTGTCTTTTATTGTGTTTTTGAGTGAATTATGCTAGGAAAATGATTTTTATTCCTTTTTTAGGGTTGCCCCAAATGGGTGCCTACGTACCTGCTATTTAGGATCAAACATGCCGTAGTTCGCTTTTCTTGAAAAATTTTAATGTGTTTGTGAATTTTAATTATGAAATTTCTTTTAATTTATGTTTTTACCATTTTGGGATTTTTCTAAAAAAATCTAAGCCTAAGCTTAATAATTTGATTTTTGAAAATAATAATTTCAAGGAAAAACACTAATTTTGGATTTATTAGAGAAAATGATTTTTCTAAGTGATAAAACTCATTTTTTCTATTTTTCAACTCATTTCTACTATTATAAATTTTTATTAATTTTTTATAAGTTTTTATAATTTTTACAATTTTTTAATAATTTTTAATTTTTTTATTAGTTTTTATTAATTTTTCATAATTTTTATAAATTTTATTTTTATTGAAAAATTTTCTCCTAGATTTTTATCTATCCTATTTTAAAATCTAAATTATTATTATTATTTTTCTAATACTTTTATTATTTTCTTTATAAATTTTCTACATTTTTATTATTTATTATTATAATTATTATTTTTATTTTTTTAATCATTAAATCCTAAAAAAATCTAATTTCTAACATTTTTCTATTTATTGAATTATAAATAACAAATGAGTAAATAAATAAATTTGAAATAAATAACATAACTAAATAAATAAAATAAAAATAAAATAAAAAAATCGAAAAATCCGACTTACCTGGATCCGGGTCGGTGCGCGGGTCGGGTCAGTCGGGTCGGATCGGATGCAGCGGCTGGGAGTGCTCGTTGACGATGTTCCAGCGGCCTTTCGAAGCGGTTGAGGTGTCGATTCCTAGGTTTTCGGGGGTGGGGAACTCAACTGTGGTGGTGGTTTGCTTCAGAAACGCCTCTTGATAGCTGCCCAACACTTGATCGGTGGTCGCGGTTTTGAACAACTCCGGCGAGGCTTCGATTCTCTCCTTTCTCTCTCTTTTTTCTCACTTTTGATCCGTGATTCTGCTTCTCCGCTTCATCCTCTATTTATAGGCATTCAAAATCAAGCTGGATAAGCTCAGATTTCCACCGATCGAAGCAAATCGGATTTGCAGTTAAAAAACAACAACTCCGATTTGTGTAAATCCATCGATTTGTTGAGATTTGATTCCAATTGGATGATGTTTATCGTATTTTCGTTGAAGATCTGTTGGATTTGTGCAAAAAATCGAATCAAACGGTCGAAATTCGGATTTTTCTCCTCACTGGCGATCTCGAACAGAGGTTGAAGACGATCACGCGCCCGGCGTGTGCGTTCGCTCCAGCCAATCGGATGTTGACACGTGTCCCAAGCAGAGTAAAATTTAGCAAAACGAGGATTCCGCTTCCCTCGCATTTCGAACCCCTGACCTCGCACCCATCCACGCGTGCCTAACCTTGGTTCGAACCAACTGAGCTAGCCCACTTTCGTGATTTTATTTATTTCGCAAATTGCATATATGCAATGCGATTTTTTTATTTTTTTGTATTTTTTGAAATTTCAAAAATTTGTAAAAATCATTTAACCCTTATTATTGCCATTTCTGAAATTATTTTCCAAAATTGATGTATTTTTCCTATTTATTTATTTTTTTGAATATTTTTCCTATTTTTGCCAAATTAGAGAAAATATGGAAAAAATTGAAAAAAATTAGAAATTAATTGTGGTTGATTATTATTGATCATTAGGGCAAAAATGGGGTGTTTATAGCTACCCCTCTTTGTAGTAAAGTTTGAAAAACTTAACTATAAAGACAAGAAAGACGCCATTTTTGGCATCTTGATTGAATGGATAACGCCTTGGTTTGGCTGGTTATCTGGGATTGGGTCTCTAGTAGGAAAATGCTCCATGAGCTAATAATCCCACGAGTCTTTTGTGATGGTTGGTATTGCTTAGGGACTGGTCCTAACAATCTAGAGTAATGTATCCTCCCAAAAAGTGCTCTATGTGCTGACTAATTGGCGATAGGAAATATCTCAAGTATTGTTTAGGAGTGTAGGATAACTGATGATAGGAAGCGTCTTATCAGACTAGCAACCTTGAAGAGAAGATTGTCTTAGGAAGCGCTCTTATGAGCTGGCCACCCGTCAACAAAAGCGTCTGACTAGACTGGTGACTGTTTGGAAAAATACCTTCGAAGAGTGCTCCTATGAGCTGACTAATCGGTTATCAAAAAATTGAAAAAGTGCTCCCTTGAGCTAACTGATCGATAGATTCGAAAAGTGCTCATTTGAGCTAACTAATCGATGAATCCGAAAAGTGCCCCTCTGAGCTAACTTTAAGGAAAGGTGTCTAGGAAAGTGCCCCTTCTTGGGCTGACTATCCTTAACGAGAAGTGTCTTCTTAGACTCACGACCCCGAAGGAGAAATGTCTCGAAAGGTGCCCCTACAGGCTGACCTTGAGACGAGATATTTAGGAAAGTGCCCCACTATAGGCTGACTAACCTATGGGGAGAAACATCTCAAAAAGGTGCCCTTATGGGCTGACCTAAAAAAAGGATGTCTAGGAAAGTGCCCCTCTATAGGCTAACTAACCTATGACAGAATATTTCAAAAAGGTGCCCTTATAGGTTGACCCTAAGAGAGAATACCCAGGAAAGTGCCCCTTTGTGGGCTGACTAATCCATGGTAGGAATACATGTCTCGAAAGGTGCCCCAATGTGCTAACCCCACGAGAGGATGTTTAGGGAAGTGCCCCAATGTGGGCTGACTAACCTATGACAAAATGTCTTGAAAGGTGCTCTTATAGGCTGACCTTAGGAGGAGATATCTAGGAAAGTGCCCTATTACGAGCTGACTAACCTTTTCGAGGGGATGTTTAGATAAGTGCCCTATTGCGAGCTGACTAACCTTATGTCGTTGAACATGTTTCTACTGACTGAGCTAAATGATATGATGATAGTCATTCATTTTTAATATGCTTGCCAATTTATCGTTGATAGCAACCAAACAACCGAACCTTCGTGCTGGTTTGTTTCTACTTCGCTTACTCTTGCTTTGACACGAGGTTGAAAATCTTGATATGCTTCCTTTCTTGTGTGCATGGCTCTTTTGACGGTAGTGTTATCTTACTAATGCACTAGGTTCTAATGCTCAAAAGTAGATAGAATTATATTACAAAAATTATTGAGATTCATTATCATTTTAGTGTTTATCATTCATTGGTGAAGTGATGGGTAATGTGTTTAGGAATGTTTGTAATGAGAATTGGTTGGAAATATCGACCATTCAGAGACATTAACTTTGCTTGTAAAAAATAAAAACTAGACTCAACGAAATTTGTATCGAATATTGGCTTTCATAAAAATTAGCAAAAATTTTAATTCCCTTGCCTAAGGATAGTACATCTTTACAGCATCTGTATTAATGGGGTCTCTCAATTCCGGACCATCCATTTGAGTTAGTATCAAAGCACCTCCAGACAATATCTTCTTTACCACATATGGGCCCTCATAGTTTGGGGTAAATTTTCCTTTGAGGTCTTAGGCATTCGGGAGAACCTTTTTTAGCACCAGATCCCCTCTTTGAAGTATCGAGGCCTCATTTTCTTGTTAAATGCTCGGGCCATCCTTTGTTAGTAACATTGGCCATGACATAGTGTAGTGAGTCTTTTTTCATCAATCAGATTCAGTTGATCAAGCCTCTTCTTTACCTAGTCTGATTCAGTTAGCTGAGTTTCTGACAAAATTCTGAATGATGGTATTTCAACTTCGACTGGTAGCACTGCCTCAGTACCATATACCAATGAATATGGGGTAGCTCTAATAGATGTTCTTATTGAAGTCCTATAAGCCATGAGAGTAAACGGCAACGTCTCGTGCCAATCTTTGTAAGTAGTTTTCATTTTTTCGATGATCTTTTTGATATTCTTGTTAGCTGCTTCTACTGCCCCATTCATCTGAGGTCGGTAGGGAGTTGAATTTCTATGGTTTATGTGGAATTGCTGACATAAACCTATCATCGACTTGTTATTAAGATTGGTACCGTTGTCGGTGATGATGGACTCATGAACTCCATATCGAGCTATTATGTCCTTTTTCAAGAAACAGACTATCACCCCTTTGGTGACATTGGCATATGACGAAGCTTCTACCCATTTGGTGAAGTAATCAATTACCACCAATATGAACCTGTGGCCATCGGATGCTGTCGGAGTGATTGGGCCAATTATGTCGATTCCCCACATGAAGAAAGGCCATGGTGTTGACAATAAGTGCAACTCATTGGGCGGAGCATTTATCCGGTTTGTGTATACTTGACACAAATGACAGTGCTTGACATATTTTATGCAATCCGATTCCATGGTTAGCCAATAGTATCTCAACCTCATGATTTTTCGGGCCAACATGTAGCCATTCATATGAAGTCCACATACTCCTTCATGTACCTCTTTCATCAGTTCACAGGCTTCATTTTTATCCACACATCTTAACAAGGTGGTATCAGACGATCTTTTGTAAAGTATAAACCCACTTAATAAGAAATGGCTTGCTAACCTTCTGAGTGTTCTTTTGTCATTCTTACTAGCCATTTCAGGGTATTTACTTTCTTGGAGAAAGGTCTTGATGTCGTGATACCAGAGCTTGTCATCTTGTGCTTTTTCAATTGTTAAACAGTAGGTGGGCCGATTTTCGATGTCTATTTTCATCGGTTGGACTTTGGCTCCCCATGTTATCTGGATCATAGATGCTAGTGTGGCGAGTGCATCTACAAACTGATTCTGAGTTCTCGAGACATATGTGAAAGTGATTACCTTGAATTCTTCTATTAGCTCTGTCAAATGTTGATGATATGATACCAGTTTGGGGTCTTTAGTCTTATATTCTCCTCTTGTCTGTAGTATGATGAGCGATGAATCCCCGTATACTTCTAATTCGCAGATTTCCATTTAGCAAGCCATTTTGAGGCCGAGGATGCACGCCTCATATTTCGCAATATTATTGGTATATGGAAATGTGAGTCTCGTTGCTGTAGGGAATTGTGTGCCGTCTAAGGATATCACCACTGCCCCGATCCCGCAATCGAATACGTTGGCAGCCCTGTCGAAAAACATGTTCCACTTAGGGTTCTGCTCTATCCCATGGTCTTCTACTAGTATACCTTCCACTGTTAATATATTTTCGTCTGGGAATTGGGCTTATAGTTCTTGGGAATCTACCTCGACAGGGTGTTATGCCAATTGGTCGGCTAAGGCTTGCTCTTTCATCGAGTTTTGATTTACATATGTGATGTCAAACTCTGATAAGAGCATTTGCCATTTAGAGATTCTCCCTATCAAAGCTGGTTTCTCTGCCAAGTATTTCAAGGGATCATGTCTTGTCAGCAGCTCAATATGATAGTAAAGGGTGTATTGCCTTAATCGATGCATGACCCAAATCAGAGCACAACAAGTCCTTTCTACCTCTGAGTACCTCTGTTCCCCGTCTGTGAATTTCTTACTTAAGTAATATATGGAACATTCTCTTCCCTCTTCATCTTTTTGCCCTAACACGCATCCCATGGATTCAGGGAGTATCATGAGGTATAAGAATAAGGGCTTCCCTTGCTTCGGGACTATCAAGACTGGAGGTTTTATGAGATAGTCTTTGATCATCCTGAATGCTTCTTCGCATTTGTTGCCCCATTCTACTGCAGCATTCTTTTTCAACAGACGGAATAGCGGCCGGCACTTATCTGTGAGCTGTGAGATGAAACGAGCTATGTAATTTAATCTTCCCAACAAGCTTCTTATTTCTTTGATAGTGCGTGGGGAAGGTAGCTTTAATATAGACTTTACTTTGTCAGGGTCGATTTTAATGCCTTCCCGGCTTATGACAAACCCTAACAATTTGCCCGTCGTGACCTCGAAAGTGCATTTCTCTAGGTTTAACTTGAGCTGGAACTTTCTCAGTCGTTTAAACAATTTCCTCAGGATATCTATATGGCTTTCTTCTTCTTTAGATTTGGCTATCATGTCGTCGACGTATACTTCGACCTCTCGATGCATCATGTCATGAAGTATCGCAACCATGGCTCTCTAATACGTTGCGCCGGTGTTTTTTAAACCAAAGGGCATGACTTTGTAACAGAAAGTTCCCCATGTTGTGATGAAAGTCGTTTTGGTTTTATCTTTTTCAGCCATTTTTATTTGATTATATCTTGAGAAACCGTCCATAAATGAGAAAAATGGTTTCCTACAGTGTTGTTTACTAGAACATCAATGTGAGGTAGGGGGAAGTTATCCTTTGGCGTAGCTTGGTTTAAGTCTCGGAAATCGACGCATGCGCGTACTTTTCCATTCTTTTTCATAACAAGGACTATATTCGCTACTCATTCTGGGTAATCGGGCACTTCGATGAACCCTACTTCTAGCAGTTTCTTGACTTCTTCCTTAATCTTTAGTAAGATGTCAGGCCTAAATCTTCTCAGTTTCTGTTTTTTAGGTTTAACATCTTCCCTTGTGGGAAGTCTATGAACTACTATTGATTGGTCTAGTCCTGGCATGTCACCATATGACCAGGCAAATACATCTGCATATTCTGTTAACAGCTCGGTTATTTCACACTTTTGCTCAGCGCTTAAATTGGTCCCGATTTTGAGGTTTTTAGGTTTTTCCATGCTTCCTAGATTTACTAGCTCCACCGTCTCGTCGATCGAAATTCCGCTTTGTTCATATTTTTGCCAATTTTCTTGTATTATTTCGTTGTCAAGGATATCGCCTTCAACAACTGACCCAACAGTGTTGGAAACGATATCAGCGTTTTTATTTTCTACCTGCGCGAAATGTCCCTGATGTTCGATGGTAGGAGATCTGGGTGAAGTAAAATGAAAGCATATATATAAGTAAGACAAACTGTAATTGAATTAATAAAGAAGTCTTAATAAAAATTTCTCTAACAATCGTTCTCTATCCTTGAGCTGACCTAGAGCTATCAATAGGATAACAGAACCAATTATTGAGAGCTGGATGCTGATTGGACGTGCGAGGGGTTGGGCTCCCATTGCTGACGTCATCTTCGCTTATCCGAGGCTCTTGAATGACAGTTGCTTTCTGAAAGATTGTTGGAGGGGTGGAATACGCATCGGGGTGTTGCTTGGCTTCTCTTTCATCCTGCCTTTGACACCTCTGGCTTGTGCTTCTTCCCGAGCTGTAGGAACGTATCCTAGTCCAAACGTCCCTTACTGCCCCTCCTTAAACTAATGGCCCTCCTTGCTGGTCACCACGTTCACCTCATTAAATATTTGGAGACCAAGGTCTTCTGAACCTTCCTCCCTAATGTATGGTATGGCAGTTTCTTTGTATATAGCATAATCCTGCTCGCCCAGCACGGTGACTATCTGCCCATTCGCAATAAATTTGACCCTTTGATGGAGACTGAAGGGTATGGCTCCGGCAACATGTATCCAAGGCCTTCCCAAGAGTAGGTTGAAAGATCTTGGGATGTCAAGGACCTAGAAAGATATGTGGAACACTTGTGGGCCAATCTCTACCGGTAGGTTTATCTCCCCTACTATATCTCTTTTCGACCCGTCGAAAGCCTTGACCACCATCGAGCTAGGTTTTATATTGCTTGGGTTGACCCCCAATAAGTCGAGGGTAGCCAATGGGCAAACGTTGAGAGACGACCCGTTGTCGATGAGTACTCGGGAGACAATCGTGTCGTTACACCTTACCACTATGAATAGTGGTTTTGTATGTTGGTCTCCATCCTCTCCTGGCTCTTCCGGAGAGAAGGATATCTAGTCCATGGTGAAAATAGAATCCACCACATGACTTATTTTGTCTGTAGCGATGCCTTCTGGGACTTGAATCTGTTTGAGCACTTTGAAGAGTGCTTCCCTGTGAGGCTCGGAGGCTATAAGAAGGCCCATGAGTGATATTTGAGCTGGAACTTTGTTTAGTTGTTCCATGATCTTGTATTCACTCGCTTTGACCATTTTTGTAAATGCAGCGAGCCCCTCTTCCTCTTCCTCTCCTTTCTCCATGTTAGGCTCTTCGGTCGGGATTTTATATTTCGGGTCATATACTCTCCCAGAGCGAGTGATTCCTCCCACCATAGGAGGTCGCTCTTGCTCGAGGGTCTGATAGTCAAAAGGCGCGGCCTTATAACTTTCCGCCGGTATTGGGACATTGAATACGTATTTTTTCTTCGGGATCTGTATCTCAATTGGCTGTCCCTCATAGCATTTTATGACCCTTGGCTTTTGATGCGAATTGATCATGTTTACATATTTCCCCTCTTCCTTTGGCGAGTTGTCCTCTTTTTCAAACTCGGGCCCCCATCCGCTAGGTGGCCTATATATAGTCGGGGTATAAGTAGTTCACCAAGTACTCAAATCTCCCATGTGATTCTCCCAAAGTGCCGACTGTTGGGTCTTCGGCTAACCATCTTCCTTTGATATGTGACTTAGGGGTTTTCTTTGAAGCATGACGGGACTGCCTTTTCTGTTGGTCCGTCGCCTTTTGCTTAGGGGCTTCTTCGGGAGCTGACTCCTCGGATGTGATCATGTTGATGACGGGTTTATGATTAGGCAGTGGGTTGGTGTTGACATTGGGTGCTGGGGTGTTAACAAAATCCAACTGTACAATTCCTGCGTCGATTAAATCCTGGATTTTGTGTCGGAGCCTCCAACATCTGTCTGTAGAATGCCCCTCTTAACCCATATGATAGTCACATTTGAGGTTCGAGTCGAAGTTTCTAAGCTTGTATCGGTCGTTGGGGATTTCGAAGCTGATCAAGTTGTCTGCCCGCAGCTGAGCAAAGACCTGGCTGAGCGGGATCGGAATTGGAGTAAGCTGTCTTGGGACCCTAGTAGTCTGGGTATGACTTGTCGTGGAATGCTGGGCTGGGGTACTCATGGTTTGAAATGTCACACGAGTTCCGACCTTGTCTGCCTTACCGGAGTGGACCGTGCTGACAATAGACTCTTTGGCTCTATTACCTCCTAAGGGCCTTTGTGTAGGTGTGATCCTAGGAGGATCCATTACTTGGAGTCTGCCTATGGTGATGGCACTTTCAATCCAGCACCCTACAGCTACCACTTCTGCAAAGCTGGATGATGTCTGGCCTACCAGATGTGAGAAGTAGGTCTTGTCTAGAGTGTTGACAAATATGGTTGGCGTCTTGAGCTCTCTAGCGCTGAGCATACTACTTAAAAGGCTCAGTGTGTCTTTTTCGAAGACTCCCTAAATCAATCACGGAGGGGGTAACTTTAATGTTAAACTTGTACTGGTCATAAAACGCCCAGGCTAGCCTTTCCCAGGTGTTGACATGATTGAAGTCCAGGTGGGCGTACCAGACCAACGCAGGGCCCGTGAGGCTGTCTTAGAAAGTCTGGATCATCAATTGGTCATACTGAGCATACTTGCTCATCTTTCAGGCATATAGCCTTGTATGCATTTTGGGGCAACCAGTCCCGTTATACTTCTCAAATTCCAAGGTCTTGAACTTATCAGGGTACACCTCTTCCCCGTATGTTGGCAGACTGGTGATTCTGGCTTGATCAAAACCATCAGGCCCCTCAATTGTCTTCATCTTGTCGTAGAGCTGTTAGAAGAGTCTTTTCTCCATCTCTTTCTGTCTCTCCTCCATCTCTTTCTTCAAGTCATCAGAGGTTGGACCCTGGTTGATCCTCGGCTTATACTCAAAGGCCGGGTTGAGGTAGGAATTGATTTCTTCATACTTTGGAGGCTGTCCCTCCACTGCCTTCCTTTTTTTGGCCCCTGAATGCTCTTCTTGGGTCAGCTGGGTGGTGCGAAGGAGGCCGATGCTTTCAGTCAGGAGGTGGACTTGTGCAGCCAACTGTTGGACCATTTGTTCAAGGGATACGATCCTGGAGTCTGCAGTAGCATCAACACTTGCGTTGTTGCGGTTGTCGCCACTATTTGCCATCTTCGTTTTTAATCGTGTGCAAATTGGGCTTCTGGGAGGGTTCGGTTGTTTAGGAGCTATCTTGATACCTGGCGCGCATTTTTTCTTTTTTTAGTATAATGTATGCAAATGTGATGCATGTGTCACATAGATGCTAAAAATAAAAAGGGATCAACAATTGATTGATGATGTAATATTGAAACTTTATTTTTTATTAATATTGGAAACTTTGGAGTTCGATACTTTAAAAAAACAAATGAAAGAGTACAATGATAATCTATTTCCTAGCTCTCTTGGTCTTCTGTTGTGGGGATTCGGGCTTCCTGTTGATGACGGCTTCTAATTCTTCGACCTTGGCTTTGGTCTTCTCCAATTGTGCTTCCAAGGCTTTGTTCCTTTGGTTGGATTTCTTGAATCATCCTTTCCAGATGTCTTTCTTATGATCTGTAGCTTCAAAATATACCTCCATCCAGGCTTTGACTTGCTCTAGGTAGATTTCTAGCTCCAGATTCACCTTGTCTGGCCTCGGTTGGGTGACATTTGGGACCCGGTATGCTCTTTCCCCTGTCTGATACAACTGGTGGATCACAAACTCCCTGGTGGCTCGATGTTTTCCCACTTCGCCATCTAGCTCACCGAGGTCTACATTCGGGCTTTTGATTCTGGCTTCCCAAAGTGCTTTGACCTCTGCTAGCTTAGCAAACTTTTCAGCCACTAGTAAGTTCGGATCTTGGTACTCGAAAGTGACTGCTTCCAGCGAAGGCCGATAAACTATGTCTTGAATAGTACCGAACTGGCAGACCACTGAGTTGGGGTGATAACCAATACACCCACTGATTCCGATCAGAGGCACGGCCTGAAAGTTACTGCAGGTTAGAATAATTTTGTCGCAGCAACTCCACCTGGCTGTCCACAGAATATCATTGGCACTGAAGCTTCTAAGAACTTCTACCTAACTGTGGCTGGTAAGGTCGTCGGGTAGCTTTATCTTCTCTATGCATGAATCCACGAGATCCACTTGTTGAGCCAATGTTTTCCGAACCATGTTCAGCCCGAAACACTTAAGGTGGCTTACGAACCATATCAACATAAGGTTGATACTTGAGCGAAGGATCCCATGGCCTTTCTTCTTGACAAAGTTTAAGTTCCGGATCTGTTTAGCCAATAGAGCCGGGATGTAAGATCTTCCTTCCAGGAATTGGGTCACCAATTCTGCAACACAGTAGTGGACATAGAAAGTTCCGGTGGGGAATAATATGGTGGCGAAAGCTGTCACGATGAAAGCATTCACCCTTCTTTGTCTATAAGTTTTGGGGTCCCCACACAATATGTCTTTCCTGTCCCCATTATCTTCTCGGGCGATGAACCAGGCTTCCAATTCATCCATCCATATGCAGTACCCGTTACAGTCTGCTAAGGCCTTGTTGACTGCTGTTTTGCGGATACCTAGGAGTCTGCTGAAAATACCGACTGGCCCGGCCTCAAGATCAGGTACATAGACTTGGTTGGTTAGTGTGGAAGCCTGTAGTAGCTGGGTGTATTCTTCCAGAGTATGAGTGATCTCATGTGGCCCGATGAAGAAAGCTGCGGGCTCTACTTCCCATAAGTGAAGCATAGCCCGTACCAAGGGCAAGTTCATCTCCATCTTCATTAGTGAGATGATGGGCCATATCTTCTGCTGGATGAAGGCTTGCTCCTCTGGGTTGTATAAGGTGAACCAGTGGTCCAGCACCAATTTCGAGTCCAAAGGTTTGTACACTCAGATCTCTTTGCGGAGGAGGCGGTCAACTGCGGTACTAGCCATCTATTACAACAAAAATTTCCTAATTACAACCAAAACTATGATAACATTACAGGGAAATAGATCTGAACTCCATGAACAGAACAAAAAAAAAAATATTACATCATCATCAATTGTCAACCCATGGTGTTATATATGCAAATAGGTAGGTTCTAACTGGTCCCCAAGCTCTATGGCCTCCCGCATTCTCGGAGAAATGGATCTCATGCCATATCAAAGCATTGGGTGGGGTAGCCTAATCGATCTCAAACGATGATTACATCACTTCGCCCGAAACCTACACAATGCCCCCCCCCCCCCCCCCCCCCCCCCCCCCCCCCCCCCCCGCCTTAGGGTCCTAAGACAGTCCGGGTTCGACTGTATCTATTCACACAAATGTATGCATGCAGACCCAAAAGTAAAAAAATTGAATCATAAATTTAGCTAATTCCTGAAAGGTTAGCAACAGAATAATCAAAAGACATTTATTAAAAAGGAGCAATTTGAGGAGATTCAGGTGGCTAGCCTACTAGAGAAAATGATTCCCAGTGGAGTCGCCATCTTGTCGAGTTTAATTTTTTATTTCCCATTCCTAATCCGATCTATACTAGACCCTATGCTCATCTAATGTAGATCCTCGACTTGAGTTAGGAACTTCGTTTTATTTTGGAGTCGCCACCCAACTGTTGTTGGGAAAAATTGAATTAAGACTAATGGAGCGGATTAGTCCTAATTTGGACCACTAGTCGTCGTGATTTCCTCTTCTCATTTTTGTGAAAAGAGGAAAAGGAAAAACCAAAGTTTCTATGTTCGGAGGCTAACCTATTAAAACCCTAAGGTTACCACCTAATCTCCTAAAATTTACTCTATCTCGAAATGTCTTTCATTTTATTTTTGTTGTCTTTTATTGTGTTTTTGCGTGAATAATGCTAGGAAAATGATATTTATTCCTTTTTTAGGGTTACCCCAAATGGGTGCCTACGTACTTGCTATTCAGGATCAAACATGCCGTAGTTCGCTTTTCCTTAAAAATTTTAATGTGTTTGTGAATTTTAATTATGAAACTTCTTTTAATTTATGTTTTTACCATTTTGGGATTTTTCTAAAAAATCTAAGCCTAAGCTTAATAATTTGATTTTTGAAAATAATAATTTCAAGGAAAAACACTAATTTTGGATTTATTTGAGAAAATGATTTTTCTTAGTGATAAAACTCATTTTTTCTATTTTTCAACTCATTTCTACTATTATAAATTTTTATTGATTTTTTATTAATTTTTATAATTTTTAATTTTTTATTAGTTTTTATTAATTTTTCATAATTTTTATAAATTTTATTTTTATTGAAAATTTTTCTCCTAGATTTTTATCTATCCTATTTTAAAATCTAAATTTTTATTATTATTTTTCTAATACTTTTATTATTTTCTTTATAAATTTTCTACATTTTTATTATTTATTATTATAATTATTATTTTTATTTTTTTATCATTAAATCCTAAAAAAATCTAATTTTTAACATTTTTCTATTTATTGAATTATAAATAACAAATGAGTAAATAAATAAATTCGAAATAAATAACATAACTAAATAAATAAATAAAAAATCAGAAAATCCGACTTACCTGGATCCGAGTCGGTGCGCGGGTCGGGTCGGATCGGATCGAAGCGGGTCGATCGGATGCGGCGGCTGGGAGTGCTCGTTGACGATGTTCCGGCGGCCTTTTGAAACGGTTAAGGTGTCGATTCCTAGGTTTTCAAGGGTGGGGAACTCAACTGTGGCGGTGGTTTGCTTCAGAAATGCCTCCTGGTGGCTGCCCAACACTTGATCGGTGGTTGCGGTTTTGAACAACTCCGGCGAGGCTTCGATTCTCTCCTTTTTCTCACTTTTGATCCGTGATTCTACTTCTCCGCTTCATCCTCTATTTATAGGCATTCAAAATCGAGCTGGATAAGCTCGGATTTCTACTAATCGAAGCAAATTGGATTTGCGGTTACAAAAAACCAACTCCGATTTGTGTAAATCCATCGATTTGTTGAGATTTGATTCCAATTAGATGATGTTTATCGTATTTTTGTTGAAGATCTGTTGGATTTGTGCAAAAAATCGAATCAAAACTGCCGAAATTCGAATTTTTCTCCTCACCGGCGATCTCGGACAGAGGTTGAAGACAATCACGCGCTCGGCGCGTGCGTTCGCTCCAGCCAATCAGATGCTGACACGTGTCCCAAGCAGAGTAAAATTTCACAAAACGCGGAATTCTGCTTCCCCCGCGTTTCGAACCCCTGACCTCACACCCATCCACGCGTGCCTGACCCTGGTTCGGACCAGCTAAGCTAGCCCATTTTCGCGATTTTATTTATTTCGCAAATTGCATATATGCAATGCTATTTTTTTATTTTTTTTGTATTTTTTGAAATTTCAAAAATTTGTAAAAATCATTTAACCCTTATTATTGGCATTTCTGAAATTATTTTCCAAAATTGATGTACTTTTCCTATTTATTTATTTTTTTTGAATATTTTTTCCTATTTTTGCCAAATTAGAGAAAATATGGAAAAAAATTGGAAATTAATTGTGGTTGATTATTATTGATCATTAGGGAAAAAATGGGGTGTTTACAAACAGGTCATGACTTTTAGATTACAAAAGCATAAAAAACACATATTTTTATATTTTCCCGAAAAATTGGTTGCAATTGAGGACCATTTTTGCATGATGCATATTTAGTATTATCTTAAGCTTTTTTATGTAGAATAATGTTCTAAGTTCTAACAATTACAAAACATAAAACATTTTCAGCACCTAATTATACAACTATAGTAAACACGTTGGCAAGCTTTCAACAATAGAATAGAAAACACCTTGTTTTTCCGTTTTTAGATAGCATTTGGTTACTGGCACTAGACAGTACAAGGAATACTAGATAGTACAAAACAAGAAAAATTGAACAAAAATTTTTTTTGTACCACATTTGGTTTGTTTAGTACTTGATATGAATTTTTGTGCTGTCCATTGTTTGGATTTGCGAAGTACTGTACTAAATATAGTAAATTTGACAATTATACCATTTTTAATGATATCATGGTTATTTATATATACTTGATATTATTATAAGAAAATACTATTTGAAGATATTATACATTATCTAAAATAATTCGTGTAAATCTATTGATTAAAAAAAATAATTCATATTATAAATTACAATAATTTATGTTATATTTAATGATATAACACGTTCTAAAAATTATATTAGTAATTTTTAAAAATTATTGTAAAAAATTATAAATTATATTGAATATTAATTATATTAATATTATAACAAATTAATATATATTGCGTACTGCTCTTGAAAGGGTTTTATGTTTGTCTTATGTAAGAGAAAAGAAATGAAAGGATAGTTTGGATAATTTAAAAAATTAACTTTTTATTCAATATCACAAATTTTGTACCAAATTACATACGGTATAAAATTTAGCCCTTTTGTCTAATACCATTTCCTTTTTTGTCAAGTACTTTTTTCATTTTTGTCAACTAAATGCAAAACAAAAAAATTTATACAATCCAGTAGCATATTTTTATAGTAACCAAACGCAACCTTAAGAAGATAGAAACCTTATTGACACGGAAAAATGGAGACAATGCATGATGATGCTGAATAACATATTCGTGAAAGAGGCACTTACGTGACGTCTGACTATGCTAGGATTAGTCATTAGTCATGCCCATGGTTTTGCATGGATTCCTTGTTGGAGTAACTTGCGACGCCTACACAATCAATTTATTACCCACACGTTTGATAGATGTGCTGCTCTGCTCAGTAAGTGGTTCCCTTTTTTGGCATGATAATTGGACTTGGGGATTTAATTTCTCTCAAAGAATAATATTTACTGTCGGAACGATGATCACACATAGAAGGTTGCAACTTGCAAGATGCTATTGCTACACAAGTCTCCCACTCAATGACGGGGGAACCACTTGGGATTTTTGCAGTTGATGCCGAATTCCCAAAATCAGAAACTTCCTATAACATTTATGGCTTTCTTTGACCATCTATATGTTGGTATAAGATAGGATAGGATGGGTATCAATCCAGTTTTTAAAAGCTATCCAAGTTGAAAAAAAAAATTAATTTACTAATAAGTTATGTGCTTGGATGAATGTACATGTAAATATCAATGATATTTAGGGTGTGTTTGAATTATTATATTTTTTTTCAATCAGTATTCATTTCATATCTATTTGAATACAAACATTGGTTAAAATCAGATGGTATTAGAATAAAAAAAGAAGAAGAAGAAGAAGATAAAAGTATAATTACTCATATATCTTTATTAGAATTGTGCTTATCAAATTTGAGTTAAATTTGTATTTCAATTTTAATTTTAGAAAATATGAATATTATTTTTTTAGGTAATCTAATCCAGACGAGTCTTGCAATCAAGGTAAATTTAAACCCTATACTTCAAGCCAACTAAAAATTTGCTTCCTTAATGAAAATAAAGATGCCATCGAAAGTGAGGTTCAAGGATATAGAAAACCTTTAGCAAAGGCAACATCTATTTGTTAATATCCATTGATCCATACCTTACGAGTATAAATTATGTGTCTTACATCTTTAGATCCGTAACATTTATTACCTTTTCACGTGGACTCAATAAACCCAAGTGCCAAAAATACACCTTTTTTTTTTTATAAAACAAAATACATGATTTACATGAATTCTTCTCATACAAGAAATAATTGTATATTCACTCAAGTAAATTAGAGGAGGAATGAAATTGTTATTCACTTTCTATTTTATAAAAAGGTCCTACTACAACATTTACTTGATATGAACAACTGCTCCATAAAAGGAAAAATCTTGCCAAATTTTAAATAACTATTATAGAAACTCCCTATGAATTGGATATTACAAATATATTCATTGTCATCTTTCCAAAATACTCTTCATTCCACCATGACCCCTAAACCACCTCTCCCCTTTGGAAACTCCACCACCACCATGCTCCACTGTTTGCATCATCACATCTTCCATCACCACTTTCAAGTGACACCATCACAACCACTCTCCACTATGTGTATAGGGAGAAAGACTCATGGGCTTAAATAATCATGAAAAAGACAATTGCATCCAGGGATGGATCCAAGGGGGGCTAAAAGGGTCTTTAGCTCATTGAAGTTGAGAAAAAAATTAAGTATTAAAATTTATTTTAAAATAGAAAATATGTATTATATTTATACATTTAAGTATAAGTATTATCATAAAATTGAACACGACTAAGTGGCTAGGTCTTTATTTCTATGAGTTCAATTCTCATGGGATATTTTACTTTTTTTTTAGTTGTATTTATTGTCTATCTTTTAATAAATATTTTTTTCTTTTTTTTTTACTATAACTAATAGAATTAAATTTTATTAATAAAAAATATAGTTAACTAAATAATTTTTTATTAAATATTATATATTTATTAGTAACTTTACAATAAATAATAATTATATTTAATACTATGACTGTTTTAGTCATATCACATAATGCATTAGCAAATAGAAGCAATCATATTATTTGAAGTACTAATATTTTATTTCACTATTGATATTATGAAATAGAGTGATGGAATGTCTAATCACTTATATTAAAAAAAAAGATAATTTTTTTTTTTTGCAATACTAGTAAAATAATCTTGCAAAGTCATAAAATACTATTATTTATATTATTGTCATTTTCATTATATTTATAATTTTTATTTAAATAATTATGAATTATTTTTGTTATAACAAAACTTATACTGGTTTTGCGTCTTTATCGCATTTTTTATAAGTTAATAGTAACGTTTTAGTTAATATATATGCCATCATGAAATGTTAAAAGTTTACTCTTTTAGCCTGTTGTAAAGTACATTGAGTACATGTAATTATTATATATAAAAAAGTTTAAATTTAATTTTTATTTAATATTAGATTATGTTGAAATATACTTATTTCTATATATATATATATATATATATAATATTATAATTATAATAATAAGTAGATACCTTTTATATATAATTTTAATATTAATTTAAATACTGTAAGGTGACCTCCCCTCCCCCAATTATATAATTTTGCATTCCTCCTGATTGCACTAAAGTAATGGGAGACAAGACTAGAGAGAGAGAGAGAGATACATTATTGGAATTAATGGATTGGCGACCACCATCAGAAACCATGCAATAACATCTTAGATCATAATTATCTTTCTCCGTTTACTCTCTATTTCTTTTTTAATAAATTTCAGGGTCGCCTTGCTCATGCTCTCACTATTTTTGTCTTTCTTCGACAAATTATCTTAGTGGTGGAGGTTTTATGATTTCTCTCTTTTCAATATTTGTTTTTTTTTTTTTTGACTAATCACCTTACTTTGGGTTGATTTAATTTTACTTGTTATTTCTTATTCATATTAGGGCTGAGTGTCTTAAAAGTGATTTAAGTCTCTTTTTTTTTTGTGTGTAACAAATAATTTGTACTCGTACAATTCTAAATATGACAATATGCCTAAATATGATAATAGACAATTACAACCTTATTCCTTTTAATGAAGTGAACAAACTAAATATTATATGTAGAGTAGAGCATGGTTGGGTTTGAGTCTACACAACAAATTCCACCAAAGTTTTTGCATTTGCCTTATGAGCCAATATGGAATGGAAGCAATGCATATTGTAATGTTACAAGGAGAGAACAAGGTAAAATGAATTATTCTTTTTAAAATACCATGCTTCTCTTAGTTTTACATTATCATAGTAATAAATTTATATATTAAAAGGAAAAAAAACGATATGCCACCATTTACCGTGATTTTGTACAAATATTTCAATGCTCATCTTTAATTATTCTTTAGCTTCAGTATACTTCCACAATATGAACAATAAAAGTATAACTCTGTGAAATCTCATATATTATAATCTCAATTCATTACTGAATCTTTTCTCCAAGTAGGTAAATAACAAAAAAAAAAGTAAATAAATAAATAAAAAGAGATACATAAACAAGCTCCTAGAAAATTTTCTTTTCTTTTATTTTCTTTTTTTATTAATAATTTAAAATTCACCCTTCTTCAACACTTGAAGCTTTGTTAAACTCAAGCAGTGCTATACGCTTCAACTCGACTGGGATTCATCAAGATAATGCTGATAAACATAGGATAGAAATCCCCAAAGAGCCAATAACATAGCAATCACTTTAACCCCATCCATCTTGTCATCAAAGAACACCACAGCCAAGATAGGAACAATCGGCAGCCCCACAGCACTTACGGAGTCGGAGAAAAGTGAAGACACATCACATATCAGTCCCACACTCCCAACTCCAAACACCGACCAAGAGACTGCTGTCCCCAACAAATTCATCACGTATAGCACTTTCCCCAGCTTATACTCTCCCATCTCCCTGTTTAAATCGCCCCACTCCCCACTCCCAAACAAAGCAATCACGACAACGCACGAGGCTACCGTAGATTGAAACACCATCATGTCTAAGACTGCTCTAAATGACTCTGACTCTTCCTTAATCACTTTTGCAAAGAATAGTTGCGTTAATGACAGACCTAAAGCGTGCGCAGCCGATGCACCCATTGTACAAATGAATCCAAGTGCATATTTGCTTTTGGAAATTCCATTTGGGTCCTCGGAATCCGATTGAAATACCAAAAGGGCAGAGGATATCATGAGGAGGGCTAGGGAATTCACTATGTAGGGTGTGAATCTTTGGGCGTTTAGGAAATATGAGAAGAGGGCATTGAAAGCCAGTTGGGAAGCACATATTAAGGAATATGTAGACACTGGAAGATACATTAATCCAACCGAGTACAGGTAGCAATCTGTTGCCATGAACAGGCCAAGGGTGATGTACCAAAAGGCTAGTTTTGAAAGAGTGGGAGGAGATTTCGGATGAACTATCATTGTAGGATTACTATTATTATTATTATTATGGTCATCATCATCATCATCATCATTGTTGGTTGAAATATTATTATTGCTAATATTATTTTTTACTTTGGGAATCAAAATGAAGTAGAGTGGAAAAACAATTGGGAAACCTGTAAGTTGAACAAGTGTTGCCAACCACTTGCTTTTGCCACCTTTCTCAAAATAAAGTCTTCCAAGGAGCGTAGCAATTGCTTCGCCAGCTAGGACACAGAACGAGTAGATTGCTACTTTAACATACCATTTCCAACTCTTAGTCGTAGGCTCATTGGCATTTGTTGGTTTCCTTTCATGCAAATGCAAGGAACTTATGACCTTGTGGGTTGAGTTTTCTTCCTTGCCTTCTTGAGCTGCTCCAATATCAATGAACGGCAATATTTAAAAAATAAATAAAAATAAAACATTATTATAATACAAAAATGTGAATTAGTTGACTCACTAGTAATTTGTGTCAAAATAAAAAAAAATCATGTATCATAGAATAACTAATTGGTTTTATTGTTTGATGTACATGTCCAATCATATAATTATTAAAATCAACTAGTTAAATTTTGACCAATAATTTTAACTGTTAGATAATGAATATGGATCGTTAAACACACTCTCCCTATATATTGTGATACAAGCAAGAGATTGTTGTTGTGAAAAAACGAAAAGCATGCCTTCAAAACTGAAATCCTTTCTCAAAATGTCTGTAATATCAATACCTTATATAAAAAAAAGGATCACTCACAAAATGTAATTATATTTTATTCAAAATTGATAAGAGAATAATGTGAATATGACTACTTATGAGTAATTTAGGATAAAAACAAAACATGTGCAACTTCTAGGTATATGATACATATTTGTTGATGACTAATACAACAAAATTCTTAATCTGTTGCTTTAAAACTAGATATGATCCACTTATATATATGAAATCAAAAGTTACTATATTTCTCAGTAATTTCAATACTGTATCATTACTTATTGGACTTACATATGATCTGGAGTTGTACTTCTTGTACTTCTTCCATATTTTGTTAACTATTCCACTTAGGGAGGAACGTGTACGTGAAATGAAACTCAAGACATCTGTGTGGGATAATATGTTTTGATGAGAGAGTTTGATTAGAATACTAAAGAGCATCAAGCGAGTGTGTGATATATTGCCTTCATTTATAATGCATGAAGGAGTGAATGTTCGTGTACAACATGCAACTTAGGTGAATATCCCTATTCATGTCGGTTTTCTTAAACGTTGGACTGATCGATATAGCATCTTCAGATTTATGTCTTCTTATGGGTTCATTCGCCAGCTACACTGAGCGTTCATTTATGGCTCCTGTTCACATGCGTTACTCAATTGAACAAGTCAATCGTGGATCGTCATGGAGCACTCTCAAGTCTCTAATCAGTCGTGTGTCGTCATGGAGGGAGCAGTTTTAAGTCTGTACGATTAGCTTCTTCCTATATTGAGTATTGACCCCCCCAAAGCCATCTGGAAAGGTGCTTCCTGTTGCTCGATGTTGAAATTTTGCATGCTTTTGTGTTTTGACAGGAAAAAAAGAAAAGTCATTCATTCAGTCCTTCCTCGTTCCAATACGTAATTCCCTGCTTCACACTTTACTGTATTTTAAAAATACATCCAATCATGTTAATTTTCGTGTCAGTCTCCAATTGAAATTTAAACTAAATTTTGTTTATTATTATTATCGTAGTTATGCCTTCTCGATTTGTTTTTTCTTTCTTTATTCCAATATGTCAAAGGGGATATTTTGATGAACTGTTTGTTAAATTAAATCCACTTACTATTTTAGATTATCGATTCTATCTTTGATAACGATTTATTATAAACATTTTAGCATATCATTTTATTATTTTATAATTTTTCTTAATTTTGTTTGATGTATTTTGATTTTTGATTTTATTATTATTTTTTATTTTTTCTTAATTTTTAATTTTTTATTTTTGATTCTATCTTTGTAACTGTTTGTTATTTTGATTTTTTTATGATCAGTATTAGATTTGTTTGCTCTCCCGCAATACAAGTGAATCATTGTTTAATTCTTAATAAAAGGAAAAAATGTTATCAAAGATGAAAATGTTATATAGGAAAACTTAATATTGGACGGTGTGAATTTTATTATTATTATTATTATTGAGAAGTGCCTTTACACATACTTTAATTTACATTAACAAAAGCCTTATATTTTTCAATAAGGTAATGTTAATAGGTGTTGATTAGTGCTTGCTATATATATATATTTACATATATTTATCATTTTACAAATTGCGCAATAAATATTGGAAAGATGAAAAGTTTTCTTTTCAACTTGTTATTTACTAGCATTCAATATACTCATTAGTGGAATCTTTTTAATACACTCTTTAATCTTGTAAAATGTTAACTGATTGCATCGGAAAAAAATATTGGAAAATCTTCAATCTAAAGAGCGGATGATTAAGGTACATGAAAAAATTCTTAATTATTTATTTAGTTTACATAGTAGATCAAATCACTAGATAAATAAAAATGTTAAGGTATATGACAAAACCCAAATAATTTATACTATTTATATAATGATATAAAGATTTATTTCATAGAACAAAATGAAAATATTCTCAAGATTCAAAAGATAACTCCTTTTGTATGTTTATACTAAAATTCTTTTGTTATGTTCTTATATCAATGTGAAGTATAATTTTATATCACCACAAAAATTTATGTTTTATATTATATATCGTTTTATTTATATTATGCTATCATATTATATTGTTTTTGTATTATCTAATTCCGTTAACTCAAGACTGCCTAATTATTTATATTTGTCCATCCTTTCATTTTAGAATAGGTTAAGATAGGAGTCCATTCTCAAATTAATTTTCAAAACGCAAATCCAAATTCCTAATAAGGAAAAAAAAAATTAAGATCAACCATAAGATATGAACTCGACAATACACATATTCTCGTGAGCAAAATGATTAAAATAAATAGATATTACATGTGACCTATCGAGAGGTCCGCTTGGATCAGCTTTCGATCCAAACCTGGCCTGCTGGGTTAAAGAGTCTTCGTCGGGTGAAAAACACAAAAAACAAAATGTAAAATTCAAATAACGTGATGTGACAATGTTTACATGCAATTAAACATGGTAACTGGGTCGGCACGCGAATACGAGCATGCGAGCACGAGCACACACAGACTCGTCTCATAGGCTGCCCAGACATGGATGTACGAAAAAATTTGAAGGCAAAAGTGTTGGAATAGTGGAAGTATAGTGGTCCTATTTTTAGGAACCACAAACCACAACTTCATCAACTACAACTTCCATGTTTCCACTAACCACTTAATCCTAATCAACCACATTACCCATTAACCCATTAACCCATTAGCATGATTTTAGGAAACTTTGATGGAAAGTTTCTCTATAAATAGCTAATGGATTCAAGGTCCCAGAGCACGAAAATTCTATTAAAAACATATTACCATCTTGTGAGAAATTTTT
>JBBMOL010001665.1:0-34582 GCA_037954665.1 Laguncularia racemosa | reverse complement strand
TTTTTTAAAAAACTTATGTGTTTGTAATGCCTCGAAACCCGGGGCCCATGCTACTCCCCGCCGCGTGCCCTTATTCAAAAGAACACTTTAAAGGCTCCGAATAAACTCTAAAACACTTTAACCTGTAACCCTAAAAAAAGCATTTTAAAACCCCAAAAAATCAATAATTTCAAAACCATTTTAAATTCTGTGCAGTGGAAGTCTTTGAGCAAAAAATTAACATTCTTAAAAAGTTTTGTCTATTATAGTTAAATAACTAATCCCCCCAAATTCTAATCTTCATAATAGTAAGGAAATTTTTTCATCTTTCCTCTCTTATTCCCCAAAAACCCAAAGTTATCTTCTAGGTTCTCACTCCTCAACGCCTCATAAAAAAAATTTTTCTAAAAGGGGAGCAAAATGGTTTTTGTATAACCAAAACACACGCAGAACAAATAGGAACAAGTACACACACATCATGCATACAAAATACAGCAGCCATTTCTTAATAAAATTTATGTCCAAAATCATTAACAGGGTCCATAAACCCTTAAAAACACTTAAACACGGAACTTTAATTTGGTGTTGAAACTCCCACTACGGCCCCCACACCCATTTTTCACTTAAACCATTTAATCCCGGTGATGCAAAATGCCTTTATGGCCCACCCCCATGTACACTTAAACTTCTTAATCCTGAGATGGGAACTATCACTACGACCCTATACACATGTACATTTAAAACTCTTTTTTTTTTTTTTTTTTTTTTTTTTTTTTTTTTTTTTTTTTTTTTTTTTTTGGGGGAATTGGGTAAAATTTAAAAATAAATTTGTTGATTTTAAAAAAATTGGGAAATGATATTTGGGGAAAAGGATTTATTGGGTAGGGAAATAGTTTTAAAATTTAAAAAAATTTTAATGATAAGCAATTTAAAAAAAAAATAAACAAAATTTTAAAGTATTGAAATTTCCTTAATTTTTTTTTTTTTAGATTAAATAAATTGAAAACTATACAAAACAACAAGCTCTTTTTTATACTTAAAACTAAGACAATATCATTCTCTTTTCTTCTCTTAATCTTATTTATTTTAATTTTCTGGGGCCTTTCAGCTATTTAGGTTGCATGGAAATTAGCTTAACTAAAAGAAATGGATATATAATTTAAAATTATATTTTTCAACAGACCGTTGGGTTTTTTGTTGCTCTAGGGGTTGGGGCACAATCGTGTTAATGTGTTATCTTTGGTGTAAATTTGGCTTCAACACGGTTGGAACACAACCGTTGTTGGGGGGTCGTGTTATTCTTAATTCAACATAGTTCGAAACACGACTGTGTTGGTAAGCCAGTTACCCTCGGCAATCTCCACGAACCCCCAATTTCTTCATTCCAATTTCTCCTAACCCAAATTCTCTCTTATTCCAAAGCTTGATTAAATCTCTAAAACTGAAATTTATAAATTAATTACATGGATTAGATTACTTACTTCAAGAATTCCACAAATCGTATCTTGAGATGTTGATTCCTTTTTTGTATCATCCCTTTAAATCTCGGTTAATGTACAACAATACTATAAATTCAATTCCAATAACCAAAATTTGAAATTCTATAAGTTCTTTACCTTTTGTATTTGAAATCAGGTTGCTCCTTTTCCTTTTGTCTTTAGGGTTCCTGACAAGAGCATCTCCTCCTTTTTCTTGCTTGTCACTATGTAGTTACTGATAAGGTGAAGAGAGGAGACCTAGGGTTATTATAAGCATTTATACTCTAATCTTAAAAAGAAAACATATCTGTCCTTCAAATTTTATGAATTCCTTATTTAGCTTGGTTTTACGTTATAATATTATAACATATATATATTATTGATACTTATTAAAAATATTAAGGTTATTATAGTTCAATAGTTTATTATATCTATATATTACTAATTGATCTATATAATGTGTTAATATAATTGAAGCCTTTGGAAAAAAAAATATAGTTTTGGTAACTATGTGTCAATTATAGATGGAAAAAGGTACACATATCTGTATAGAAATTTGGATTATCATTTGATATAATGCTTTTTTCCATAATAGTTTGGAAGATTTATAATAATGGCCTTCTAGAGTTGGTCATGGGGCTGTTTTTGAGCTGTGAACTATTTAGAATCGAAACGGAAATGGTTCTTGAATACTAGGGATTAGAGGTCTTAATAGTTTGAAGGAAAAAAAAAAATTATTATATCTTGGGGTGAAACGTAGAGCAGTGCAAGATATAAAACAATTTCAAATATCAAAATACAAGGGGTACGCAGAGCTAGTTCACTGGTCACAAATCAAAAGCCTGAACATAGGCGGACTCTGTCGATTCTGGAGAACCATCCTCAACCCTTAAACATCGAAGCTAGTAATGGAGAACCAAGAATGACCGGTTATGGCATATTCAAGCAAGGTTGAAGGCCCACGTTGTAAAAAGGTTTAATGGTACTAAAATATCATAAGATTTAATTAATCATATATAAGAATTAATAAAATTTTAGTACGTAAAAATATAATAGTAGTTTTTAAAAATAATATATACTATTACTATCCTGTATACAAGCATACTACTCATTCAAATATATAATATATAATACAAATAATTTTTTTTTTTCAGTAACCAATTTAGGCCCTTCAAATTTTATCATATGTGCGGCTAGTTGAAACACAACTTATCAAAGAACAGAAATAGAGCCATACACTATCAAAATGAAAGACATTATTCAACTTACTCACCATTCTCTTTGCTTCTAGTCAAAGAGGCCCATGCTAAGTATGATAGGTTTATTGAAAACGTACGAATTTAATTTCTTTCTTTTCTTTTTTCATTTCCAAGATTCTTTTTCTAAATCTAAAACAAGGTCACACACTACAATATTTACCATGACATTTGAAATTTACTTTGGTAATTATTTTTCTATTCCAATTGTATCAATTTTTTTTTTTCACTTCCAAGATTCCTTTTTTATTCCAAAATAAGGTTAGACACTACAATGCTTACCGTATCGTTTGAAATTTTACTTTGAAAATTATTTTTTGTTCAATAAACACACACACACGTGTATAATTGTATTTTATACCTACATTATGATGAATATACTAAGAACATCAACTTTATCTATTATTATATATTAAACCAATACATCTCCTTTGAATTCCACACTTTAAATATCTTTACTATATAAAATATAAACTTTTAGCCATACTTTTAAATTTATTTACATGTTATCATCATCATGAATCACAGTTACTCCATATTTTGCTACTCACTTCTCAAGATATTGTAATTTAAATCTAGTCGTATCTTATGGCTTTATTAAACCAAATGCAAAATCTTGTCACTTAATGCAAATGGACCGGTTTATTATTTCTTCTATTTAATCGATCTGTGATTCTTCCTTTTAGATTTTGGAGAGAACGCATAGAGATGGCATTGAATTTTCATTACAAAAAAAAGAGAGTTTTTACACATAGTAAGTAAAGAGGAATCACGACCATCTAAAAGTAAAAGAATCATTTTATATTGAAAGGACAAATATTTTTGTGATTTTTTATCGAACTTTCTTACCTTTTTAATTACAAATAGTGGTATTGAATTATTATAATAAGAATTGTTAGTAATTTTCTTTTAACTAAATAGATCATAATTTAATTATATGTTGATATATATTGCTTTCTTAGCTATTGGTAGGCTCACGTAATTTTTCTTCTCACATCATTACACATTTGTTCAAGTTCTATTTTTATTAAGAAATAAGAATTAACATGTATGTACAACAATTATTATAATAAAAGTTAAAAATGGTATAAATAGCTTTATTGATGATACTTTTTTTTTTTTTTTTGCCAACAAAATGATGATAGATTGAATTGATAATATGCACTATTAATTCATTAATTGTCATATCTAATAAATTTTAATATATGTTATATTTCATTTTCATGTTCAATAAATGAATGTACGTGAGTACGTAGTATGTAAGTGTACATAAATTTTTGTTTTATATAATGATTTGTTAATATTATTTAGATACCCTACGCACCAACCCTAAGATTACAATTAAACAAGCATAAAGTCATTAATACCTATTTTGGCAAAAGAAATTTTATAGGAAGAAAGGAAATATGCGTTGCGGCCAAAAAGCAAGTTAAAGCCTAGTTATCTGTTTGAAGTAAGGAATGACGGGCTGTACTTTAGAAGTCTGACCTATTATAGTCGAACTTCCTTCAAAGTCCAATCCCAAAATCCAGTTTTGTCTTTACAATACTTTAAAATAAATGTAGAAAAATGTTTTGCAAGAAATCTTATTAGAATGCGTTGATATGAAATTTTTTACGTTCTTTTTTTTTTTTATTTCTTGTTAAAAATTTCAATGAGAAGTGAAAAAATATATCCTATATAGCAAGGAAAACATTGTATTACGTCAAGATGAGATATAACAAATGTTATATGAAAAGTTGGTGAGTACTGTCCATTTTCCCAGTATGATGAAAAGTCAAAGTAACTTCATAGCTCTATCAAAATAAAGATCTATAGAATGTTATTATATAATATTATTTCATATTGTCTTTACATATAATTAATATTTACAAGATATATTTATATTTTTATTTCATGTAAAAGTATAGTTATAAGATCCACATCTCTATGCTTTTTCCAAAAGCTTATTTTATTACATAGAGTGGAGTCAATCAAATCTTTTTGCTTAATTATACAGATATAAAAGCATTGTGGGAAATTTCTTCGATTTCTTTTAAGGAATATTTGCAACGAGACCCTCTCAAAACTATCAAAATTATAAAAAAAAAATTCAAATTTATAAAGTATTGCATTTATACCCCTTATAAAATTGTTAACAGTGGGAACATTTTTCCTTAAAAATCACTAAGCCAATTTTTTCCTTAAAGTATTCATATGTTAAGGTCCATTTATTGCCTCAATTGATTAACATTGATGAATGAAATATTAACTGAATCAATATGATACTCAAATCATAAGATGAATTGGTCAAAAGATAAAGTAACTATAAATGTATATCTATGCAAAAGATTGTCTTAATACTATATCGGAGGAACAAATTTTCACTCTTAACATTTTCCAAGCGATATAAACATAGAATTATAGAAATCTTTGATTTTTTTTTTTAATATCAATAGTTTATAGGGGATATCCCTATAATTTACCTTTTCTAAATACTGGTAATTCAAATGGTAGTAAGTAGAGGATGAAAAAAAAAATTGTGATTATAATAGAAAAGGAGGAGATTATGCATTAAAAATTAACATTTAAGAACTGGTATTAAATATTAATACTGTTTTCTTTTGATTTGGAGGAAAAAAAAGATTATCACTTTTTATTGTTTGACTACTTTAAATGCTATATTATATTATAAAATGCAATAATAAAGTTGAAAAAGAGATTCATTAGAAAGAGAAAATGAAAAGATGACCTTTAGATTTTTATGGCAATATTTGATTGCGGTTTTTCTAGTTTATTACTGTTAGGGGGAGAATGTTAAGTTCACTAATTTAGTTTTGATGTTAACAAAAAAGAAATAATGTGTAACGAATGTTTGAGCTTGTCAGAAGTTATTTCAGAAGATAGTACGTAATTTTTCTAAAGTTGAACAAGGAGACAGAAGCTTGTTCAGAACCTTCAAATGTGTTATATAGACTATTTTGTTCTGACAGAAGGTGTTTCAGAAGTTGTGTAGTGTATCCGTAGTTATCATGTTAATCTTTCAGAAGCACTTTCAGAACCTTTACACTAGGAGAACAGTTGACAGGTTTATTTCAGAAGCACTTTCAGAACTTTCATAATAGGAGGACAGTTAACAGGTTTGCTTCAGAAGCACTTTCAGAACCTCTCATGTCTATAACGAATTTTTCCAGATTACGTTCTAATTTTTATATCGATATTTTTTTATAAATTTCAAGGCCTAGCTCCACGTGTCAAGTATTTTTGGGTAATATACTTGATGTGTTTTACTAAAGTTAGATTTTATATCATGGGGTTTTTAATTTATATAAAGTCTTACAAGATTTTATTCAAAGATTTCATTTTATGATAAAGTGAGATAATATAAGATTTACAAGTTTTATCAAAATTTAAATTTAGATATTTGTGCTATATTTTAGTGATACAGTAGTTACAAAGATAAGGATAAGAAATATGGTTGTTACATGAAATATGGTTCCACAATGTGAGGGATATCTTCAACAAACTTGATCCAAGAGATATATCCAAAGAAGATCTCGGTCAAACTGATTTATCCAAGCTTATCCTCATCAAGAATATCACGGAATGCGGATTCTCTCCAATAGATCCAACTTATTTTTGAATTACAAAATTCAAAAATAAACTCAAGATTGTCACACGGAAAGTAGCTGTTATGTTCTCTTCATATAAGGAGTGTTTAATTCAAATGTAGAGTAAGAACGTTCTTGAAAAAAAAAAAAACAGAAGAAAAAAGGAGACACACGAAAAGAAAAGGCTCATACATATTCAAGCGAAAAATCTTTACATATACATGTGATCTATTATATAGAGGAAATCTGATATTCCTCATTGATGTTGTAATTCCTTTTGTGAATAAGGAATTGTTTGTTGTTTCATCACTGTAGTTGAGTAATTAGCTTAGTGAAGAAGCTAGAAAGACTCAACAGTGAGACTTTGCCTTGAAGAGGTTTATGTTGTATATCTTCAATTTGTTTGATATAGTGAAACACAACCGGTATAGACAACCGGGACCCCGACGTGGAGCTGGAAGAGAGGACTGACGCTCAAGGCAGAACCTCTATAAATATCTGAGCATCCTATTCTTCTCTACTTTGTATTTACTGCACATTATTGTTCTTCATTATTATTATTCACGTGATTTTATTAGTCGAGAGTTTTGATTGATTTGCGAAAAAGTGAAAATTTAAGTAATTAATCAATTCACCCCCCTCTTGATTAATCTAATTGGGACCAACAATTGGTATCAGAGCAGGACTCATATATTTTGAGTGATCCAAAATGGTTGAAAATAATGTTGCAATTAATCGAGCTCCTTACTTCGATGGCTCAAACTTCTCATACTGGAAGATGCGTATAGAAACTTACATTAAAGCTAATGATTATGATTCATGGCAAGTCATTTCACTTGGAGACAATGTGATCACCTTGAACAGAAATTCGACCTTGTCAGATTCGGAGAAGAAAACTATCGAGAAGAACAACAAAGCGAAAAATTTATTACTGACTACTATTACTCCATCGGAGTTCTATTTGATATCATCGTGTGCAAGTGCAAAGGAGATTTGGGATATCCTATCCGATACATATGAAGGGACTGATACCATCAAGAAAACCAAAATAAACGCTTTAATTCAACAGTATGAATTATTTAAGTTTAAGTCTAATGAAGATGTCAAAGATGCTTTTAACAGGTTTACAGCTATTACAAATGAGCTTTCATCACTTGGAAAGAAACTTCCAGATCCAGATCTTGTGAGGAAAATGTTTAGGATATTGCCACCATCTTGGGATGCAAAGAAAACTGCTATAGAGGAAGCTCAAGACCTAAACAAGCTAACTCTCAGTCAATTGAGAGAAAAGCTCATGGCATATGAGTCACACATAAAGACTACGCAAAGAGGAGAAGATGGTACCAAAGGGATTGCGTTTAAAGTTAAGGAAATAAAGCAAAATGAAACTGAAACAGATGATAGCGACGATGAGAAAGAAGAGGACATCGATCTTCTAGCACGTAGACTCAACAGGCTGCTCAAGAAGCAAAGAGGTAAGAAGTTTAATGTTTTCAAGAAAAGTATTGAATATAAGCATAATGATGCAGGAAAAGCATACAAGGAGAAAGAAAAGAAGAAAGAGAAAAGGGAGATTCAATGTTATGAATGCAAAAAGTCGGGACACATCAAATATGAATGCCCAACACTGATCAAGAAAATGGAAAATTATAAAAAGAAAAGTCGAGCAATGCTAGCAACATGGAGTGATTTAGAGGATACAGAGACAAATTCAGAGGATTCAGAAGAAGAAGAGGATGAGGCAAATCTGTGTTTAATGGCTAGTTCTGAGGTACATTCTGAATCTGAAGAAGATGTAACTGAAACTGACATGCTAGTAGAAATGAGTAAGCTATTAAAGGCACTAAAAAGAGCTGATACAAAATTAGCTAAGTATGAAAACGAAATAAAAGCTCTTAAGAATGAAAAGGAGGCAGTAAAGCAAACAAATTCATTACTTGCGGATGAAAATGATATCCTGAAACAAGAAAATGAATCCATGCATGTGAGTATTGAAAAATTAAGAATAGAAAATCACCTACTTGAAGTAGAAACAAGTAACATGAAGGTAAAGATTAATGAACTGTCCAATTCGTTGAAAACTACCTTTAAGAAATTTGATGAAAGTGACAAGAAATTGACCATGTTAATTTCATCACAAAGAGTTTCAAATGAAAAACATAGGTTAGGATATGAGCATGGTTCGAGTTCAAAATCGAATCAAAATACAGTTTTTGTTAAGGCTAAACAAGTCTTAAGTAATGAATTCAAAAGCAAAAAGTACATTTCGAACACAAATAATGTTAAAAGAGGAAATACCAGAGACTTTTACAGAACTTATTCTGACAAGAGGTATCCACACAATGGGTACTACAAAAGCAATACCAGAAGGTATAACAGAAGTTATACAAACCAGAATTTCAAGAAACAGGTAAATGACAGGTATAGGAATGCTAATTCTTATGCATGCTTCTTCTGTAATAAATTTGGTCATATTGAGAAATTTTGCTATTATAAAAGAAATAAGCTCAGTAGTCAACAAGTAAATCGAAGAAATCAAATGAGCTTATCTTTTAAAGGGCCCAAACTCGCTTGGGTTCCTAAAAGGACTTAATTCTTTTTATTTGTATAGGAACATGAAGCTAAAATAAGAGGAACATGGTATTTAGATAGTGGATGTTCTAGACATATGACTGGAGATGCTTCATTGTTCAATAGCATAACTTGGGAAGAAAAAGGGTATGTAAAGTTTAGAGATGATATTAGAGGTAAAATAATTGCCACTGGAACGATTGGTATGCCTACTTTTCTCATTGAAAATGTATATCTTGTGCAAGGTTTAAAACATAATTTACTTAGTATTAGTCAGTTATGTGATAAAGGATATAGAATTATTTTTTATTAAGACAAGTGCTATGCTTTTAATGAAAATTATGAAAGATTATTTGAAGGAATTAGGAAAAGAAATATCTATCTTATATAAACCAGATGAAATCAATAATGATTGTTGTTTAATTTCTTTGAATGATGTTTTTGCTTGGCATAAACGACCAGGACACGTTAATTTTAATCACTTAGAAAAATTATCTAAAAAGGATATTATTAAAGGATTACCTAAGATAAATATTAAATAAGATGTGAAATGTGATACTTGCTTAAAGAATAAAATGGTTTTTGTCTCTCATAAAAAATAAAAATGTAATCTCAACTAAGAGACCACTTGAATTATTGCATCTTGATCTTTTTGGACCTACTAGAGTCTTAAGCATAGGTGGAAGCAAATATGGACTTGTTATTGTTGATGATTTTTCAAGATACACTTGGGTTATATTCTTGCGACACAAAAGAGATACCTTTGATTCTTTTCAAAAGTTTGCAAAACAAATACAAAATGAAAAGGGAGTTTCCATAATTAGTCTTCGAATTGATCACGGAACAGAATTTCAAAATGCAAGTTTTTTAAACTTTTGTGAAGAACATGGTATATCTCATAATTTCTCAGCTCCATACACTCCTCAACAAAATGGAGTAGTGGAACGCAAGAATAGAATTTTACAAGAGATGACTAGATCTATGTTAAATGAAAGTGGAATTGCTAAGTATTTTTGGGTAGAAGCAGTTTCTACAGCTTGCTATATCATTAATAGAGTTTTCATTCGACCTATGACATTAAAGACCGCTTATGAGATGTTTCGAGGTAAGAAACCTAACGTTTCATATTTTCATATCTTTAGATCTAAATGCTTTGTGAAAAAGAATCCACTCAACCTTGGTAAGTTTGATGAAAGATCTGAAGAAGCTATTTTCTTAGGATATTCTCTAAATAGTCGTGCTTATCGTGTTTTCAATAAATCATCAAAAACTATTGAAGAATCAATAAATGTTAAATTTATTGAGGATTTAAAGGATGTTGATTCTGATGAAGACAAGGACTCCAATTCTAAAGCAGAAGTTAGTTCAAAACCTAAGTCAGAAGCACCTGCTGTTAACATTCGAGGATTTGGTCATCCAGAACCTATTTCAGAGGCAAATACAGAAGGTACTTCAGAAGTTGTAAGATCTGAACAAGAGGCTTCTAAAGCTTGGAGGTATAAGTCTGCACATCCTTCTAGTAAAATAATAGGCAATATTCAATCGGGTGTTAAAACAAGAGCTAATCAACAAAATCTTGAAAATCATTTTGTGTTGTTATCTGAAATTGAACCTAGTAATATGGAAGAAGCTTTAAATGATCAAAATTGGATTATATCTATGCAAGAAGAATTAAATCAATTTCAAAGAAACAATGTATGGAATTTAGTTCTTAGACCTAGAGGAAAGTTTGTAATTGGAACTAAATGGGTGTTTAAAAATAAATTAGATGAAGATGGTAAAAATATAAGAAATAAAGCAAGATTAGTAGCTAAAGGTTATTCACAAGAAGAAGGAATAGATTTTGATGAAACATATGCACCTGTTGCTAGACTAGAAGCAATAAAGTTAATGCTTACATATGCATCTTATAAGGATTTTAAAGTTTTTCAAATGGATGTAAAAAGTGCATTTTTAAATGGCTTTATAAAAGAAGAAGTTTATGTAGAACAACCACCTGGTTTTGAAGATCATTTCAAATCAGACTATGTTTTTAAATTAAATAAAGCACTATATGGTTTGAAACAAGCTCCAAGAGCTTGGTATGAAAGATTGAGTATGTTTTTAATCTCTAAAGGTTTTCATAGAGGAAAAGTTGACACTACTTTATTCTTGAAAACTTTTGATAATGATATCTTAGTTGTACAAATATATGTGGATGATATTATCTTTGGGTCTACTAAAGAATTATTGTGTCAAGAATTTGCTGAGACCATGCAGGCAGAATTTGAAATGTCAATGATGGGAGAGTTGACATTCTTTTTAGGGCTTCAAATAAAACAAACAAAAGAAGGAATTTTTGTTCATCAAGAAAAATACACAAAACAAATATTGAAGAAATTTGGATATGATGGATGCAAAAAGGTTACAACACCTATGAGTACTTCATCAAGGTTAGACTCTGACTTAAATGGAAAGAAGGTAAGTGAAAAACTTTATAGGAGTCTTATAGGTTCTTTATTGTACTTGACTGCATCTAGACCTGATATTTTGTTCAGTGTGTGTTTGTGTGCTAGATTTCAAGTTGCACCAACAGAAATTCATTTATCAGCTGTAAAGCGAATTTTCAAATACCCAGTTAGTACTTCAAATTTAGGCATTTGGTATCCTAAAAATCAGAATTTTAATCTAATAGGATATTCTAATGCAGATTATGCTGGTTGTAAAATTGATAGAAAAAGCACTTCTGGTACTTGTCAATTCTTAGGTGATAAATTAATTTCTTGGTCTTCTAAAAAACAAAATTTTGCTGCTCTATCCACAGCTGAAGCTAAATATGTTTCTATTGGTAATTGTTGTGCACAAGTTTTATGGATAAAACAACAATTGAATGATTATGGAATAAATTTTAAAACTGTGGCAATTAAATGTGACAACACGAGTGCAATAAATTTGACAAAAAATCTAGTACATCATTCTAGGTCAAAGCACATAGAAATTAGACATCATTTTATTAGAGATCATGTGCATAATGGAGATATAAATGTTGAATTTGTACCAACCGATAATCAATTTGCAGACATTTTTACTAAACCTCTTGAAAAGGTAAAATTTGAATATATTAGAAATGAATTAGGAATTTGTAACCCTTTTTAAATTTTTTTCCCTCGAAAATATTTAAAAAATCTTTATTTATATAAAATATATTTTTTTCCGTTAGTTTCCTTTCTTCTCTAATTTCCTTTATTCGCAATCTGTTCTTTTTCTCTCTCTATTTTCCTTCTTTCTCTCATTGCAACTCCAACGGCGCCTAAATCTTCAGAACATCTCAAACAAAAATCTTTCAAAACAAAATCATCCAACAAACCTTTAGTGATTCATGATGAATCTTTAGAGTCTTCGGAAAAACTTCAAGAATCTTCACTAGAGAAGAATCCGAGTTCCCCTGACTCCGAATCTATCATAGGTTCCAGGAAAATTTCCAAAAGAAAACGGGTTGCATCGTCTTCAAAAGGGAAAGAAAAGGTGACTCACGAAACCTCTCCGCTCAAGAAAACAGCTAAGAAGCAAACGAAACAAAAGAATGTACCAAGTCTAAAACCCTCAAATTCAAAATCTCTTCGAAAGAAGAAAAACGAGGTGTGCTCTTATAGTTTTATGGATTTTAATTTCTTTACTAGTAATGGATTTTACTGGAATGAACTGTTAGAACCCATAGGATGCATGGAACTTTGCTCTACTCAAGTTCTAGTTTATGGCGAGTGTGTCAAAGAATTTTATGGAAGTTTAAGTCTTGCGAAAGGGAATGTTTTAGTTTCCAGGGTATGTGATCAAGACATTACAATTTCTAGGGCAGATGTAATTAAATGTCTACGCCTACATGATGTAAATGATGATGTAGAGATTACGAACATGCCTAGGAATGATCTGTTTGCTGCTATAAATGGAGGCTTACAAATGGATTATGGAAAAGAAGCAATGGTCATTGATTTCCAGTTGTTTCCTCAAATCATACACAAGATCATTGTTGAATGTCTATGTCTAAGGAAGGGCAGTTCTACTTCAATGTCCATAGAACATGCTCAAATTATCTATGCAATGATTAACAAAAAGAATGTGGACATGGCTTCTAGAGTCATTGATCAAATATGGAGAAATAAAGAAAGTTTGGTGTTTGGGAATATACTCATGCAGTCGTTTGTGTTTAAAGGGATAGTTTTGCCTACCAGCTCTTCTGAACCTATTAAGTTAAAGAGCATAGGTAAAGAAGTTTTTCATCATATGTCCATCTTTGTTAAGGATTGTTTGTGGTATGCGAATGATGGTGCACATTTTGTCCATCAAAGGCATATGAAAAGAATTGTTCCTTTTGGAACTTCTTCAATATCTGTTCAAGAAGGAGGTTCAGAACCTAGTTCAGAACCTAGAATAGAGTTTGAAACAGATCATGGGAAGAAATCATATGCTGATGAGGCTAGGAAGAGTGGAACAAAAGAATTTATATCCAATGTTGATCTGGAACAAATGAAGAATGTTATTTGAGAAAGTTTGAAAAATGAGCTATCGGATTTAGTTAAGACAGCTTTGACAGATGAAGTTCTTCAATGATTTGATCTGAGGAGACTAGAATCAATGGAGTTACAAGTTAAACAAACTTCTGATATTCTTTCTAATATCAAAAGAATTCTGAGAAAATGCATACCGATCTCCATCACTATAGAATTCTCTATGATGAATTTAGTGCGAGAGTCAAACAAGATTTATCTAATAATGTGATTGCTTTTGACAAATTTGTCTCTCAAGTGAGGAAGATCGGAGATTCAGTTACTAACTCCTTCAAGACTTTAGACTCCAAGACGAATAAAACCTCCCAATCTGTCACAAGTCTTCATGGTGAAATCAAGCTGTTCTTATCCAACAAATTTCCAGATTATGTTCGCTCTGGCGCTCATATCATCGACTTGGATACTTCACCAAAGAAACCTTCTTCTACCAAACCTTCCACCACTCCCTCTACCTCTCGAGTCACAAGATCCAGAAAATCTTAGTTCTTTGTCTTAAATTTTGTTTTGGAATCAAGTTGTAAAAGTCTACTTTTATCTTTTATGCATCGATTAAGGGGGAGTTATCCCTTTTGCTGTTAACAAAAAGGGAGAGAATGATTCTATTATGAATTCTATTATGATCAATGTTGCCTATAATGATTCTATATTGCTTATGAGTGCTTATGATCAATGTGTTTATGATCAATGCAATTATAATGATTCTATTGTGCTTAAGATGCTTTTCTGACATGAAAGTTGTTTCTATATTTCGTTTATCTAATGGTGTTTTGTTATCATCAAAAAGGGGGAGAATGTTAAGTTCTCTAATTTAGTTTTGATGTTAACAAAAGAAGAATAATGTGTAACGAATGTTTGAGCTTGTCAGAAGTTGTTTTAGAAGATAGTACGTAATTTTTCTAAAGTTAAACAAAGAGACAAAAGCTTGTTCAGAACCTTCAAAAGTGTTATATAGACTATTTTGTTCTAACAGAAAGTGTTTCAGAAATTGTGTAGTGTATCCGTAGTTATCATGTTAATCTTTCAGAAGCACTTTCAGAACCTTTACACTAGGAGAATAGTTGACAGGTTTGTTTCAGAAGCACTTTTAGAACCTTCATAACAGGAGGACAGTTAACAGGTTTGCTTCAGAAGCACTTTCAGACCCTCTCATGTCTGTAACGAATTTTTCCAGATTACGTTCTAATTTTTATATCGATATTTTTTTTATAAATTTCAAGGCCTAGCTCCACATGTCAAGTATTTTTGGGTAATATACTTGATGTGTTTTACTAAAGTTGGATTTTATATCATGGGGTTTTTAATTTATATAAAGTCTTACAAGATTTTATTCAAAGATTTCATTTTATGATAAAGTGAGATCATATAAGATTTACAAGTTTTATCAAAATTTAAATTTAGATATTTGTGCTATATTTTAGAGATACAACAGTTACAAAGATAAGGATAAGAAATATGGTTGTTACATGAAGATATGGTTCCACAATGTGAGGGATATCTTCAACAAACTTGATCCAAGAGATATATCCAAAGAAGATCTCGGTCAAACTGATTTATCCAAGCTTATCCTCATCAAGAATATCATGGAATGCAGATTCTCTCCAACAGATCCAACTTATTTTTGAATTACAAAAATTCAAAAATAAATTCAAGATTGTCACGTGGAAAGTAGCCGTTATGTTCTCTTCATATAAGGAGTGTTTAATTCAAATGTAGAGTAGAGAACGTTCTTGAAAAAAAAAAACAGAAGAAAAAAGGAGACACACGAAAAGAAAAGGCTCATACATCTTCAAGCGAAAAATCTTTACATATACATATGATATATTATATAGAGGAAATATGATATTCCTCATTGATGTTGTAATTCCTTTTGTGAATAAGGAATTGTTTGTTGTTTCATCACTGTAGTTGAGTGATTAGCTTAGTGAAGAAACTAGAAAGACTCAATAGTGAGACTTTGCCATGAAGAGGTTTATGTTGTATATCTTCAATTTGTTTGATATAGTGAAACACAACCGGTATAGACAACTAGGACCCCGACGTGGAGCTGGAAGAGAGGTCTGACGCTCGAGGCGGAACCTCTATAAATATCTGAGCATCTTATTCTTCTCTACTTTTTATTTACTAACATTATTGTTCTTCATTATTGTTATTCACGTGATTTTATTAGTCGAGAGTTTTGATTGATTTGCGAAAAAGTGAAAATTTAAGTAATTAATCAATTCACCCCCCTCTTGATTAATCTAATTGGGACCAACAATTACTTTGCAACATAAATAAAAGACAATCACTTTTTTTTTTTTTATTTGACTACTATAAATACTATATTATATTATAAAATACAACAATAAATTTCCAAACAATTCCACTAAAGGAAAAAAAAAGGATAATAACTTTTGATTTTATCTTAATACTTCGGGATGAGCAAATAATTGTTGGTGCCAATACCCTATGATACTCTATTCAGCTATGTAAGTTTCAATTAAGTATTGAAGTCACATACTAGATTCTATTTACAATTTTTCAAAATTCACTTTTATAGGGTTTAATACGGGTACAATGTCTTTATTCCCTATACCTATTGTCATAATTGTTAAAATCGCAATTTTACTCCTTATCACGCCTCAAAGGGGGCCTGAAAGTTTCCGCTAAAAGTTATCATGTTACATGTGTATCCGTTACATGATAACCGTCTTACAAATTAGAGATTGTAAGACTCTGAGTAATAAATTAAACAATTATGGCTATTCATATTTCATAAATCATACAATGAGAATATAACTATAGATTATATGCCACACGGTCAACCAAGATCATAGAGAGTCGAAATCCCCTACCAACTAGTAAAATGGAAAAACACATCTAAGTTTTACTAATTTCATTCCTACATTGAGCTCCTATGAATAAAAATTCGTCTAAATAATCTATTAATACACATCTTAACAAGATTAATTAACCTACTCAAATACAATAATTTACAAAGTCGAATGCCTCTAGTATTCCAACATTTCATTTCATCTATTCTGTATTGGAATGGATCATAATAGAATCTCAAAGGTAAGTCTTCTCTAGGTCCTACCATAATACAGATTGAAAATCTCATGTAACTAGATTTAAAATATTTACAAACATCTATCCACCAATACTTACATGAATCTATAAAAGAAAGTCATTCTAACTCTCAACCCTTACTTCTTATCCTAGAAATTCCATGACAAAATTTACTTACTAAAGTATGGTGCCTATCTGGTAAGTTTACATTGTCATGACCTGCATCAAACAATCTGTAGGAAGGTGAGCTAAATTGTCCAATGAAATAGGAGTGCAATCTCTTAGTATTGCAACAAACACAAACAATTTCAAGCAAGTTGTCAAAACAAATGCTATGTATGAACAATCATATGAATGCAGCATCTCATGTGGTCTTTCGGTAACAAACGTGAAACCTAGGGCTTACGCTCTCCTTAACTTTGGGTTAGGGATTCCAAAGCCACCATCCGAGCCTGGGTCATACACACAATTTAATTACTCTTATCACTTTATTATGACTGTGTCTTAACTTTAGTGATCTAAGCTCAGGTGTCTCTTATACACCGAGCATTTACACACCCTCAAGAGATAGGTTGGACTCGGAACCGTCAAGATGTGACAATCCCCTAGTCACTTAGTTCACACTTGGCAAAATAGTAACCCCTTATTACTTTCATCACGCCCTGTAGCTGTGATGGCCTTGAACAATAAAATGTTTGTGCGATGCATGTCGGGTTTTTAATTACGTCTAATAATTAGTTAAGGTTTTAGGGTGATCATTCAAGGTCAAGCGCATATATAAGCGACAAACATGTCAAAATACGTTCCATTAATAATGCACTCGATTATTTCATGAAGCAAGGCACATCCACAACATCAATAAGGGAACAACATTCATAAAATCTAGCAAGGGATCATCAATCAATGGACTTCTTATTCATGATTATAATTATGTCTTGTCCCTAGATGTGTACATATATACCTATGGCGTATGAAGTTTAAGTCAGATTCCCATCTCTCTCTTTTTTTTTCTATACATATTGCGACATCAAGATATATGTCTATTATTTATGCTCGACTAAGAGTACCTCCTTCCCTCAAACCTATATACCTTATATGTTTATGCCTTATGCCATTTTGATATCCTAGATTTCTATCTCCCTTTTACCTAGCGTATGTAGCTATGATGGTAAGGACTTAGACTATTGGCAACTTAACTCCTCTTTCTCAACTTATGATATATGCATATACTTATGGTTTAGATCGACTCCTTAGACTCCCTTCTTTCTAGCCTCTGCTTCCAACAACCTCCATGTCAACACGTGTCTATAATCTTCTCATCATTTTCCACAATCGTCAACAATGCACATACCATGTTGTCTCCCATTATTCCTAATAGCAAAACCATGCCCACTCACTAAGGAAAAGAGATCCAACACTTATGTGCTAATATATGTCTATATACATGTTATCTCAAATCCTCAATCATAGATTTCCACCCTCCTTCCAAATCCTCTAAACATAAGTTCACAAGAAGATCACATCAATATAATCACAACTCCTACCTCCATTTCATCTTATAGCCCACATACTCAAGTTGAACCTCTATTTTCACTTTCATCTACCACATATAAACATATACATATACAACATTCCCAACTAGCCTCCCAATCCAACAAGGTGCACATATAACATATACACATAATGTTTCCATTCCAGCTTCCACTTTTCAGCTGTTTGTTTCTAACCTCCAAACATCATGTACATATACATATCTATCTATAACCCACACAAGACTCCGAGGCTTCCCTTCTTCCCATTTCTTAGCCAAGTTTCCAACATATACATGTATATGGTTATCAATCGCACAACCATCAATAGAATCATTACACATCCTTGCACATGGAAGGAAACGAAAAGAACCCAGCGGCCTACTATGTTCTATTTGGACATATATCTATGTATACAGCAGCTAACAAATGAACAAAAAGAAAAGAAAGACGCCTTGCACCTTTCAATGAGCACAATACATATTGAGGATGTATATATATATAAGGCCATTTACTGTAGCAGTAGGGAGAAAAGAAAGGCCTAACACCCCACACAACAGGAGACATCCAGCAACACAAATACTCGATACATATATACTTATATATAACATTTTGCTGTAGTTAGCAAAGAAGGTATCCACGTACACACGCACCAGGGGAGGTCCCGGGGTCATGACAGCACCTATACACATACATAACAAAAATCCCAATAAATCACACATAATGAACAATATACATACAAATATAATACGTCACGAAATTCTACTCACCTAGGTCTCATTTTCATGACTACTTGTAGTAGTCTGCGGATATATTTACGAGATAATTTTTCTTCACCTTAAGGAACATGCAAGTGTTCTCTAATCATCAATTGGAGGTCGTATGTGTCATACGAAATTTTTTTGTTCAAAATTCCACTTTTCTTCCCCGTTTGCTTTTCCTTTCCTCCTTTGTTTCCATTTTGTCCCTCGTCGTTTTCACGCCGGATCTCCAATCATCTATCCTCCTCTCCTTTCTTGTTGTGTAACATGCATCGGTATGCATATATATATATATATATATATATATCTTCCTCCTCACTTTTCCTTTCCGTTGGAGCCGGCTTACTTCTCCTTGCCTGGAACGTGAAGAATCTCTTTACCGAGTAAGGAGGAGGAAAGCAAATGGAAAAATTAAAAAGGGAAAAGAAGGAAAAAGAAATATAAAGGGAAGAAAAGGAAAAAAGGTGAAGCGGTGGAGCTAGGACGTGGGACCAGGGAACGGAACATGTGGTCAGCCGAGGGGAAAGGAAGGAGAAAAGAGAGAGGAAAAAGAAAGAAAAAATGAAAAAAAAAAAATAAAGATTTCGATAATATAAAGAATTATTCATTTATTGGTTTGTTTAGTACACATATTAGTATCTTATTAAATTATAATACTTTATATAAAACTTTATATCTAAACTAATTTGATTATTTTGAACATAAATATTTACTCAAAATTTTCATTGAAAATCTTAAATCTATAATTTCAATTAATTTCGTTATTTAACCCAATATTGTTCATGATTTATGGTTCAAGGAATTTATTCTTTTAATGGAATTGCACGAACTAAAATTAGGACTTACAATTGTTTTTATTTATATTTTTATTTATTTGTCTATATACCTATATACAGGTATTTTTCAATACTTTGTTTTCTAAATTTATTTAGTGATATATTCATATAATTTGAATGCTACACTCGTTACTTTTTCCTTTGCATACGATTATTCTTTCTAATTGTTTTAAATGTTTACTCATTGTTTTTTATATTCATCAACTAGATCTCATTTCTTCTCATTTTCTATTTTTAAAGCCTTTATAATTATCATAAGTTTTTTTGTTTTATGTAGATTATTAAAATAGTTTAAAATATTACAGTGTTTTTTAAAATTTTCTTTTGTCATAAATTTCTCAATTTTTAATATTGAAAAATTATATTCCCCCGTCCCCCGGCCTAGAAGATCTATTATTCTGCTTATTTTCTTTAATTTTTTATACTTTTTAAAAATTTTAAAGGCATTACATCCCCCATTTTGAGTTTTGTTTTTAAAAAAGACTTTTTTGGGTTTTGTTAGAGTATAAATCTTTTTAGTAGTCATGATGAATCACAATTTTACAAGAAAAATCGGTAAAATCTTATATTTTAAAGGTTTCCCAATTTTTAAATATTTTAGTCAAATGGGTAAAATTAAAAAATATAATTAATTTTATAATATTAAATATTTTATTTCTTTAAAAATTTTGGAATTAAAATAAAGTTTTTGATAGTAATAAATTAATGATTTGTATTGATGATGAAGGTTTAAAAAATATGATGATGGTAAAGTAAAATTTTGATGAAAATTTTGACTTTTAAAGATAATAAGGATTTGGGTGATTTTTTAACTTTATATTTTATTATTATAATTTTGTTATAATTATTTATATTGGTATTGTTATTTATATTGGTTTTAAATTAGTGATGTGTAAATGATCAATTAAGCAATGATACCAATTGAAAAACCCATTTCAACAAACCCCAAAAATGGCACGAAAACAATTTCTAAAAAACCCCAAATTTGTATGAACAACTTCTTTGATCCCAAAAAGATGATGAGTTCAAATAAAACTCCAATAGGATGAACAAATTTCTTGATAAACCCATTTCACAAATTCAGAAAAATGGAAGCAAAAGTATAGGGAAAAATAAAATTGCAAGAATATCAATGGTTAAAAAAAGAAATGAACTAAGATTCTTAAATTGAAATGTTTAAATTAAAATAGAACCGTAATTACGTGAAAAAAATAAGGAATAACAAATGCACCAGATTGCCCTACTAATACAATTTGTAAAAAACAAGAAAGATTGATATTACTAAATCATAATTTGGTTCTCCCCAAATTTAAATGATAAATGAAAAGAGATCAATTTAATGAAGGGGACCCCATGGAAAAGGGTGTTTTTTTTTTCCAAATTATCAAAAAGTCCCCCAAAAAACCCTTATTGAAGTTTTTACTTGTCCAATTTAAAGGGTTTAAAAATGTAAAAATTAATTATCCATAATGTGGGGGTTTAATTAAAAAATAAACCCCAAAAAAAAATGCCCAAAAATGATTAAAAAGAAATATTTAAAAATAACAAAACAGGTGGTCTTAAAAGACCCGATTTTTAAGTAATTTGTAGGGAATTGGAGTGAGTCGATGATTTTCCCCAATTTTGATAATAGTGTAAGTCATTTGGATTTGAAAGATGTATGTACCCTGTATAAGCAATTCAACTTATTAGATAAGGAAATGGATACGTGTGAGAAATTTGGATCATGCATCCAAATAGGTTCCTTGACTATCGGGATCGCAAGGTAGATTCCCTCATCTTCTCGGCTTGAAAGATTTGCTCAAATCTAAGGGTAATTTCTTGGGACTAAAACCAGATCCCTTTGTCATATTTGCCGCTTTTAGAAGAAAATAAATAGTCCTATTCTTCTTGGAAATGTGCACTTCTAAGGGGAGACATAGGTGTAAATTTATATTCGAGACCTCCTTCCAAAACTGTAAGTGTTTTGAACCCGTCATGTAGCACCTTCCTATCAAACATTAGGGTCATACCCAAAAGCAATGAAAGGGAAATGGGAATCACATCTATGGGGTCTCATCATGATATTTCCCTTCTACATACTGGCCTTTGCTTTTGTGTAACACGCATACTATCCGATTGTTAAAAATGAAATTATAAGGGGCTAGGATGTAAATTAGTGGATAGTTGTAATTTGTTATAATGTAGCAGATATGACTTAGTGCAACTCCATGCAAGATTAGTACACAAAGTTACTCTGATCCCGCAAGAAGTGTAGATATGTTTCTCCTTGTTTGTTATAGCATCAGAAGATATAGTCAGAACCCTGTGCAATACATTATAGGTAAAAATATTCACCTTTCTCCTCATGTGCCTAGCATTCTAATATAGTATTGTTGCAATGCTATAGACAGGTCTGTAGGCTTGACAGGTTCTTTTTCATCTCTTTTTCTCCAGTACCCTCTAAACTTCATGACTCTATTATTAGGAATGTGAACCGTATGCCCAATCCATGATTTAAAGCATTTAATTTGGCGCATTTTCCATAGTTGTTCTAGTACGATCTGCCCAACATCAGGCTATTACCTCTTTACCTTTCCCGAAGTCTTTTCTCCTTGTTGTATAGGGGTAACTCTATCTATGCCTGATAGTTTACCTACTCCTTTGGTCCACGGGCTGACCATTAGCTCCATGAGCCCAAAAGTAGTATTAAGCTGTACTAGTAATCTTGAATGGATTTGGTACTCTGCCCTTTTCCCCTTTCAAGGCTGTGTATATCCTCATCAAGTGTCTTTTATCATTGTAGTCAATTACACTTGCGATTCATATTTTAACCCAAATATAAAGAATGTTTGGGGTTTATTTTAAAAGGGCCTTTTACGGGACCCCCCTTTTAAATTTCTCAGGGTTTAAAATTCCTCACTTAATATTACTGTTTTGCCCCCCTATTAAAGGGTTTTGAAAACGATAAATGTTTCCTACCGTAATGTTCAGGAAATTAAACCCTTTCCTAAAAACCCTTTTAATTTCTCTCTGGGTATGAATTTAAACCCTCTCCACTTTTCGCCTGTAATCCCCAAAAATTTTTTCCCCCCACAAGGCGGCATACCTTAGGGAATTCAACAGCAACAAGTCAAAGTCGTTTTTTGTTATCATTTATCTCATAGCACTCAAAAAGGCCTTAAACCCTTTTTCCCCCCCAAGTTTTAGATAATCACTGCAAACCCCCTCCCATAAAAGGGAAATTTGCATTTGAAAATTTCAACACTCTAAACCCTTGGGTACCCTTTGAAATCCCTGTTTGGGTAAGGTTTAAACCCCTTTAAAGTTATCTCCCTCTCTTCCCTTTTGAGATGATGTTTCCCCCTCCATTCTTCTTTCTTAAGTTTCCTTATCCTACTGTCCCTCTCTCTGGATTTTTTTGTGGAGCACCTTGGGGGTGTTTGGAGGATTCCCCACTAGGGGTTGTGGCATTGTACCCTTTGTCTTTCCCTTGTTGCTAGTTTTGCAACAATGGTAGTAAGGTCCTGAAGTTGATCTTCTAAGATTCTTTTCCCTGAGTATAATGATTTGTCCTTTTTCCAACCTAGCTTTTGGGCCTCATTCCAACCCCCCTTTTACACCGTCATTCGACATGCTTGTGTTTTTTTGAAGAAACCAATCTCAAAATTTACAGCACACCCTTTAAACTACGCCATGTACAATAGCAGTTTAGACAATCAACCCCCATACACAATTATACCCCCAAAGGTGCAACAAGTCATTAAACACAATTAAATAGTTCTTGTACTTCAAGTATAGTCAAATAAATGAAGCACAGATAACCCTTTCCCAATTTGTTAAGATTTTAAAATTAAAACTAGCAAGTTTTTTCGTTTTTTGAGTTTCAGTTACTTTGACACTTAAATGCTTTTTTTTTAAATTCAAACTTCACTACTCAACTTTCCTTTTTTTGCCACAATTTAAACACTATAATTAGTCTTAATGTGAAAACCCCTTTTACACCACACACAACTTCTTCAACAAGTGGCAATTCAATCCTACACACTAACACTACCCAATACATACAATCACGGTGAACCCCAATTAAACCACAACACCACTACAAAATTTGAACACCTTAACTTAATACACACAGAAACTTTAAAAAGTTTGCATTTCCCTTGCTACAACAAAAATCAAATTTCCCCCTTTCCCCACACAAAAAATTTACATCGCAAATTACAAACAAAGGCAACAAAAAAATTTTAAAATTCAAATTACCCCATTAAATGCAACTTAAATCCAAAAAATGGTAAAAAAACAATTCAAATCCAAATAAAAATTTTTAAATGTACTAAAATAAATTTTGTTCAAATTTAAAAGGAGGTGTTTGAATTTCAGATATTTTTTCCATTTTCACAGCAATTTCAAATTTGGAATTTTACAACAACAATGCTCAATTTTCGAAATCACCAACACCCTTAAACTATTCTTTGTTTCAAATGATAAATTTCCCCTCAAATAAATTAAATGATCATTCCCCCTAAATCAATCAAAAGCCAACTAAAGAAAACAAGGAAATTAAAAATTTGCTCCACGTTTTAAAAACAACAAGCAGCAATTACAACTCCTAAACAACAAAATCAAACAACTAATTTCCATTTTGAAATTTCAGTTCAAGATCCCTAACTCAAAAACCCTTAAATTTTAAAAATCACAACTTCACAATCCCTTCTAAACAGTGAAGCTCTGATACTAAAAGTTGATGTGCCTAAATGATCAAATTCAAGCAAATGAAACCAATTGAAGAACCACTTCAACAAAGCCCAAAAAATTTCATGAAGAATAATTTCCAAATGAACCCTAATTGTATGAACAATTGCTCTGAAAACCAAAAAGATGATGTGCTTCAAATAACATTTCTCCAATAGGCGTTTTAAAACAATAAAACCAAAACAAAATTAGCTTGATCAACCCCTTCACAAATTCACCTTTAAATTTACAAAAAAAGGAAGCTAAATGGATATATGGAACAATCAATTACAAGAAAACAATGGTTAATAAAACAAATGAACTAAGATTCCAATTCAAATTGAAATGTTTTAAATTAAAAATGGAACCGTAAATTACGTGAAAAAATAAGGAACCCAAAAAATAGCACCTAGTTTTGAGCCACTAAGTAAATTTGTAAAACAACAAGAAAGATTGATATTATCATAATCACTCAAGTTGGTTCTCACCACAATTTCAATTATGAAATTTTATCGGGGATCAATTGCAATGTAAGGGGACTCCCATGGCAACAAGGGTGTGTTTTTTCCCAAATTTTTAAAAAGTTTTCCTAAAAAACCCCAGTTAGCAAAGTTTTATACTTCTCCAAATTTGGGTTTAAAAAGTTTAAAAATTACATTTATGCCAAATAATGTAAACTAGTCCTAATTCAACAAATAAACCAAATAAAAAATGTCCCAAAATTTTTTACAAAGTAACGGGGTTTAAAAATAACAAATACAAAGATGGTCATCAAAGAGCCAGTTCTTTAAGTCAAATTTTGTTTATCGTGAATTTTTTAGTGTTTAGTTCGATGATGTTCCCAAATTTTATCAATTGTGTAGGTCATTTTTGGGTTTTGTAAAGACTTTAAATTTCTATACTTTCTTTTAAAATTTTTCAAACATTTTTAGATAAGGAAATTGATACATGGAGCAATTTGGATCATACATCCCAAATCAAGTTCCCTAACTAAACAGGATTGCAGGGTAGATTCCCTTTATTGGTTAAAAATTACACTAATTTATTTTTTACTATTTAAAATTTTATAAATTTTTTTTATAAATTGTAGTAAAATTTATATTAAATTTCTTTTTTTTCCCTCTTATTTTTTTTTTTTTTTTTATAATAAAAATATTTTTTATTTTTTGAAAGATATTTTACTTAGGTTGTAAAAACGTATATTTTTATGTTTCAATTTTACATTTCGTTCATGGAATTATGATGATTTAAATGGAATTGTGAGTTGGTAACCTTATTCCCATAAAACTAGCTTTTTAATTTAATTTTGGTGTAGGTTTTAGGGTTATACCATGCCTACTTTTATAAAATTTTAAATACTCACGATGAATAAAAAACAATTTTAAATTTTTTAAACTCAAATATTCTAAGTTAAAAAAAAATAAAAATAAAAATAACAAACAAACAAATTCCATTATCTATAAAAAAATTTTAAAACTATAGGATTTCTTTTTAGCATTTTCCCCTTTCATTTGTATGTTTATATTTTCTCCTCTTTCTCTTTTTTCCCTTTTTTTTTCACATTATAAATTACATTCACTTTTAATTTTTTGGTTTCTTTAATTCTTACTAATTTTCTTTCTCTTTTCAAGAAAGGTATGATTTTTAACTTCCAAAAAAACTTGACACTTTTTTATTTATATTCCTTTTTTAATTTACTTCTCTCATAAATAAAAAATTTTAAAGCTCTTTATACACATTTTAAATTGAAAATTTCTTTTATATTTTATAAGTTTTACAATTATCACATATCTTTTTAAATTTTTAGGTTACATTTTAAAAAAAGTTATCAGAAAATTTTTTGGGTTGTAAAATTTAAAACTTATACCTATAAAATAGGAAAAAGGGTTTAGTCCCTCATATTTTCTTATCCATCCTATGCTCTATCATCCCAATAATATTTGCATAAAAATTAAAATAATTCTAGTTTATCATTTTTGTATTGAAAGAGAGAGAGACAAAAAAAGGGAAAAAACAAGCTCACGAGTCATTGGCTGAAGTTTATTAGGGTAATAAAATTAGCAAAAAACTTAAAATTGTCGACTAATAATAAGTGCAATAAAACAAAGTCCCGGGTTTGGATTGATACCCTTTTAACCCTTTCCTCCCCCAAAATATACGGAAGTATCTGCATTAGTCCCTTTACACTTGCATTAATTTACTCGCATCATTAGGTCAGTCGGATAAAAAATATTGTTTTTCATCAACAAATTTATAACATAAACCCCCCCTTTTTTTATCTAGATTTCTACCCAAATTTGAATATGGTCTTATAGCCTTGGGATTCTGGGGGACAAACAAAAATCTTATGTTTACTCCAAATTGATATTTAATATAACATGTTCCTCGCCATAGAAAAAAAAATATGATCATAAAATTAATGATGAATATTATGATTATGGTTTTTGGTTTTTGAAAGGTGGGGTTAAAAGTTTTAAAATGTTTGACCTGGCCTTGTTATATTATTTTTGATTTGTTGGAAATTGTGGCCATAACCATGCTAAAAGTTTAAAAAGAGATCTTGTAATTTAAGTAGAAAAAAAATTATTAGTATTAATACATTATGTTTTAAAAATAATAGCATGTAAATTTTTAAAAATTGTTTATAATAATGGTGTTTGTAGGTTTTTTAAAAAAAAATATTTTTTATTTTTTATATTTTAAAAAATTTTATTGATACTTATACGTCACAAATTTCAAAAACCCTTAAAATTTTGAATTTTTAATAAATTCCTGCTTAATACCAGTTTATTAAGTCAAAAGCACTCAAATACCAATTTTTAGAGAAAAGTATGATGGGCAATTAAGTTTTTTGGTTTTTTTAATTTTTTTAAAACCCTTTAAAAAAAAATTAAAAAAAAATACAAAAAGGGAAAAAAAATAAAAATGTTTTAATAAAAGGGGGGGTTTTTTACTTTTTTCGATCAAGGTATTTAAAACCCCCCATGACCTTAATTTTTTTACCCCCTTTTTCCTTTTTATTTTAAAAGGAAGTGTCCAAAGCCATCCCCTGACTTTCACAAAGCACTCTAGCCTAAATATAACAATGGCACGATTTAGCCAGGGGAAAAACCCCCAAATGTCATCCTTTTGTTATTTCCCAAACCCCTTTTAAAACCCCGTTGTTTAAGTTCATATGGGTGGTTTTTTAACAATTTGAGGGAAAGAGAGGTGAAAAACAAAGGGGATAGTTATGAGATTAATGATCTTGGTATTTTTCAATCCAAATTGAAGCAAAATAAGTGTTTCTTAAACATGTAAAGTGTAGATTTGGTATTTGATCAAAGTAAATTTGCTTTGTTGTATAGAAATTAGGGATTGTAAAATTTTTGGAGAAAAGGAAAAAAAAAAAGGAAAAAAATTTGAATAGGAGGATATATAGCAAGTACATGGCAAAAAATATGGTCGTGTTGAGGTTTGGGGAAAGGGGTTTTATGCAAAAAAGCTAAAAAGGTTAGGTCCGTGTTAGTGTTACGATTTGTACCTGCTTGTGTTTGTGTGCATGGCCAAGTAAAGCCATATCTTAGGTGTGTTGGAAACATTTTTAAAACTAAAGGATAAATAGCCCGGGATATGACTTGTTCCCACTTATGCTTTCCCACCCTGATTTTGTATATGATTGTGTTTTACCCATGCTCCCCTTAAATGGCCAAAGTACATGACCACGTTGTCCCAAAGTTTTATGTTAAAAGCTTTTTTTTCTTCCTTTTGTTTTTGGGTTTTTTACTTTTTTAAATAGTTTTACCAAAAAGGGAAAATTTTTGGAAGGGAAATCAACAATAAATTCTTAGTTGAATAACTTAGTGTACTTTGGGTTTTGCTATAGGGTTTAAAACTAAACATAGCTTTTAAAAACAGATAGGTCTTGATATATTTGATAGTTTTTTTGAAAAGTTGATTTTGAAAAACCCTTCTTTTAAGTATGTGCTTTTCCATATTTATTATTATGGTTTTTAGCTTACTAAATTAAATAAATTAATTGATATTGGCATAAAAAAATATGTGTACTTATGTTTGGCTCAAACCCAAGGCCCCTAATCGCAAATCCCTAAGGGGATCCAAATGATCGGTATGTGATATTGTTCCCAATAGAGTCAATTCAAAATGATCTAGGGTAAATTTTAGGGGATTTGGGCCCATTGTGGTAGTTCCCAACCTAAAAAATCTATATATTTTGGGATGGGAGATCCCTGAGTATCCAGGGAAAAGTTGCTTGCTAAATTTAAAAAATAAAAAAATGCTTAGATGTGTTATTTTTATAACATTCCCATTGTGCATGTTTTGTTGTGAATTGGGTGACAAGCATAGTTTTTGGTAGTACTATGCCTAGACTTAGGTTTAAAACCATTTTTCTTTTTTAGATTAAGTGGGTTTTTGAATACATTGAGCATGATGTTTTTTGGGAATGTTTTATTACTACTTTCAGGATGGAATGAGGGAGATTATTACTAATTACTATGGTGACGAGTACTGAGGATAACTTAGAAATCTTTTGGGTGGAGGTAGAGATAAACATATTGAGGTTTAAAAATGATAGATTATTTTTTTATGATTCCTTAATATTTTGGGGAAAACCCAAAGATTTTAAATTATGTAGTTGAATGGGGACTATTGTTTATCATCAATTAAAATTTATTTTTGGGAAAGGGGATAAACCCTATAAGTCTTTTAAATTTAAATTATTTGGATTTTGTGTAAGTGATTAGGTTTTGAAAATGAATAGATTTTGAAGTTATAAATGTGTAAAGAACCTGACGCAATGTAAAAAACATGATAATTGTATTACGTTTTTAAAAACTGTTGTTTTTTATGAATCCCCGAAGTATAATCTTAAAATTCCCCAATTGTTTCTAATAATTCCGAAGTTTTTGGGGCATCCAAATTCAAGAACTGTATAAAATCCGAGAATTTCGCAAAAAAACCAAAAGCAAGATGGCTCATGAAAATTTTTAATTATTCAATCAATATTTTTTTCAGGGCTCAAGGCATATAAATAATAGTAGGCACAAAGTACCAAAAATAAAAAATAAAAAATTTCCCAAAAAATAAAAATGCCTAAAAATTTGTAAATTAATAAAAATGCTTAAAATTTAAAGGACATGAAGTACTTTAAAAAGAAAAAATCAATGCCACAAATAAAATTTAAAATAGAGATTTTTTATAAAAAGTTATAAGGAATCTAAAAATTCCCCAAAAAAAAAAAAAAAAATTGCTTGTTTAAATTGGAGTAAATAAAGGGAAATTTTTTCCCTAAAAAAAATTGTAGTAAGAAACCAAAAGTTTTGGGCTTCTTTGGTTGGCTGTTTCCTTCAAAATTTAAGGTCCAAAAATTTAAGAAAACACGACTAACCCATTTTTGTCCCATTTAGCTATGTATTGTTTTTAGTATCTCCACCTCATATCCTCCCCAAAATAGATGAAATTTTACCCTTTAAATTTCTTTATTAAACATCTTTAGTTTTTGGGAATTAAAATGCTTCACAATTTAAAAATTCTACAGTTTGAATGTGATTAGGCAAATTCAACTTATATGCATTTAGGGCGATCTTCTCTTGAAAATTTATAGATCAAACTCCATATGCGCCTCTTTCTATCAGTAACTTCCTTATATTTTCCTGCAAAATCTTTTGTAAATTTTTTTAAACAGTCTTACAAATCTCTTACAGGTAAGGACAAAGTCCCCTACCTTTCCATGAAACTTGGCCTTTTTGGTAGTGGTAAAAAATCAAGTGGACTTTTAGGTTTAAAAGAGTAAACCACCTATTATGGACTAAACCCTGTCTTGTGTTAACTGGTTTATTATGTGCAAATTCTGTTTTGCTCAAAATTTTAATTTCCCAAATCTTCACATGTTCCCCCCTTAAGTCCTCAATAGATTTTCCCAGGGATCTAAATTTAAATACCCCCAGTTTGCCCAATTTTTTTGTAAGGATTTGGGACTAATAAAAAATTTAATTGGGAAGTTGACCCTTTCCCTAAAATTCACCAAAAAAGGCTTAGAAACCTTTTATTTTATCAGAACAAAGGTTTAAGCAAACCCCTGTAAAAATTGTAAACTTTTCTAAAGTACAACTATGCAAATGAAAAGGGATTTTGGTTTCTTTTAGTGAATTAAAAGTTCCATCTTAGAAAAATTTTTCAATTACTACAAAGATGGAGTATTTTCCTTTCTAAGTTTGTGGCAAACCCCAAAATTAAAATCTATGCTCACATTGATCCAAGGTTGAAAGGAATTGAAAAGGGGATATACAATCCTAATTTGTAGTTGGCCCTTTGAATTGGCAAAATTTACACCTTGGGATATTTTTTTTCCACTTCCTTTCGAATAGTTAGCCAAAAAAAGATGCCCCCACCAATTGCAAAGTTTGTCTCGCCCCACGTGACCCTCATCAAGCAAAACCCTTTTAAAAAAATTTTATCCCTTTAAACTTTAGTCTAGAAAAGCACAACTAGTTACCCTTGAAAAAAAACCCATCTTTTTAGCAATTCTTTTATTACTTTGCTCTAACTCTTGTAAAATAAAAGAAAAAAAGGGATTAGCTTCAAGTAATATAGAAATGAACTAAAACCCCAATTTCCCCTTTCTTGCATTTATTTTAAAAAACTCCCATTTTACTTTGGGGCATTAACAACCCGATTCATGACACCATTTGTGTTTCAAACAAAAGGGGAAACGTTTAGATAAACCACCTATGGCATGTCAAGATGAAAACCCTTTTTTCTTTAAATTTGCAAATGCTTTAGACCTTCATGGTCAGTATATAAGATAAATTCTCTATGAAACAAATAATGACACCAATGCTTCACAGCTTGCACATACAGCATAGAACTCCACGTCATATGTACTATATTGCAGCATTGCCCCTATTACCTTCTCACTAAAATAAGTTATCGGTCTGCTATTCTAACTCAAAATGGCTCCAATCCCCACTTTAGAGGTATTCGCATGTAGCTTGAAAGGCTAATGAAAATCAGGTAACAATCAAGGCCATAGTAAGATGCACCTTAATCTACTCAAAAGCCAACTCTACTTCATTAGTCCACAAAAATTTCCCACCCTTCATATAATCAGTGATGGGAGCCATAATACTGCTAAATGTGGGTATGAAATGCTTGTAAAATGATGCCAAGCCATGGAAGCTTCCAAACTTTAGTCCATGTAATAGGTCTAAGCCATTGCATAACTGCTTCCATTTTAGACTTATCAACTTGCAAACCATCCACAAAAATTATGTAGCCAAGGAAAAGTACCTTTGTGGTCATGAATACACACTTCTTTAATGTACATAGAAATTTTCCCTACACAACACATTAAGAACATCTCGTAGGTGTTTGAGATGCTGCTCTGGATCAACACTATAAATTAGTATGTCATCAAAGTATACAACAACAATACTTGCCAATGAATGGCCTTAAAACTTGATTCATCACTCTCATAAATGTGCTAGGTGCATTAGACAATCCAAATGGCATAACCAACCACTCATACAACCCCTCTTGTGTCTTGAAAGTTGTCTTCCCTCATCACCAACTTAAATATGAATTTGGTGATATCCACTCTTCAAGTCCAGCTTTGAGAATACCTTAGCACCACTCAACTGGTCAAGTAAATCATCCAAGTATGGAATAGGAAAATGATACCTGATAGTAATCTTATTGATGACCTAACTATCCACACACATACACCAGGTGCCATCCTTCTTGGGAGTCAAAAGAGCCGGAACTAAGCACGAACATCAACTTCTCTTGAGTAAAACCCTTAACAAGCAATTCTTCAACCTACCTCCTTAGCTCCTCATGTTTTGTAGGGCTCATTCAATAATGTGCCTTGTTAGGAAAGGTTTGCACCAAACTTAAGATCAATCCGGTGTTGGATGTCACGAAGTGGTGGTAACTTATTAGTAACTCTTCAAGAAATACATTGCAAAACTCTTCCACAACTAAAACTACCACTTCGAGTTCTACTCCGCTTTCAACCTCCTACCCACTAAAGCAAAGACAACTTCAGATCCTACAATTTTTCCTCAAGCCTAGCTAAAGACATCATGTTGGAACTATTACTCTACTTGACAAATTTAGACTCAGTAGTATCCCTTTTAGGAATCAACACAATCTTCACACACTTACATAGCAATTGTAAGTATTAGCTATTCCATCATGAATCACACTTTTATCAAACTGCCAAGGCTTTCCTAACAACAAATGATAGGCATCCATCATCACAACATCACATCAATTAGAATCCTTTGTATTTAGAACCAATGGAGAATGTAACCAATGCTCATTTAGAGACACTTACCTCTCCACCCTTCTTTAGCCAAGATAACTTATAAGGTTTTGGGTGTTGCTTAGGTTTAATGCTCAATTTTTGCACAGTTTCTATGGACACAATGTTTTGGTAGCTCCTTAAGTTGATCATGAACCAACATACTTTGCCTAAAATAGTTTAAGTGGATTTGAAAGTATTGTTCCTGAGCCACTCTTCTTCTTCTACCCTAAGAGTCATACAGGATCTCCTAACTACTAAATTTTCCTTACCATCTCCTATCATAAACTCCTCCTCAATAAAGTCGGTATCAAAGATAGGTCCTCCATCACCCACAAGTTCATCATCCTCCTCTCTTCATTCTCAATAAAGAGTGCCTTCTTCTCCATCATTCTAAATTAGACTATTGATGACCAGCATCACCACACTTAAAGCACTTCACTCCACTAATGCTAAGCCTACTATTGCTAGGTTTATTAAAACACCCAACATTATTATTACCTGAGGTTCCACCTCTAGTACGATTCACACCACTATTGTTACTACCACCTCCACTACTTGTTACAACATTACTAAACACACCATTTCTAGACAGCCTCTACTATTTCAACAATCAACGCCCTATAGTGTGCAGCTGATACACTAATAGGGTTAAATAAATTGACCGTATCCTAAATCTGCATTCCTCAAGCCCCCAATATATCTAGCAACCAATTGATCATCTGTCTCTTGAAGTTCATTCCTAGCAATCAAGTGGTAAAAATCAAAGTGTAATCATCCACTGACCCACTACCTTACTTAAGGTTTTACAGCCTCTAGTACATAAAAACGCTATTCGGAGGTGCTTTTTCATCTTTTTCCATGATGTGATTTTTTACTTTTCCAGCCTATTCCAGGTCAATTTTAACTGTTGCCACCATGTCGCAGCCTTACCACACAATCTAGCCACTACCAATTACACCCGTTTGTCCTCAAGGACTCTTTGAACCTTAGGACCTCCTCAACTAGGTCAATGAATCCAAGAATTCCTCTTGTTGGAGTCTTCCATGAAACTCCAATATCTCTGTTCTCATGCCTAATTCCCAACACTTCTGGTCTTCCTCTATGCAAGACCTACCACACCTACACAACACTTCATCATACTATTTATCCTCAACAGAAGAGGGATCATCTTCTACCTCTTCAGTATCCGGCATCGAATTTATGGTTTCTCACATGCCTAGGGTTAATGTTTTGATTATGATTACCCATCAATACACCCATTCTTTCCGCCAATTGGTCTACAATCACATCTAAATGAACATCCAATGCTACATCCAACCGCTCGTCAATCATATGCCCGATTCTTTGATTTGGATCATCACGATTGTAGATCTCATCCATTGTTACCAAGACGAATCTAATACCAACTAACGCAGCATATAATGTGATATTTGTATTATGTTTATCACAAACCAATGATTCTGCAAATACCCAAAGTGCAATCTTCAAAAACCAATTGATTCTAAGAATTCCTAGGTATTTGTCATCCAAATTCGAAAATTGTATAAAATTTGAGAATTTGGGAAGAAAACAAAACAAGATAGCTCATGATAATTTTAATATTTAATCAATATCTATATCACTACCTTAGGGCATACAAATAATAGCAAGCATAAAGCTATCAAAAATAGAACATAAAAATTTGCTAAAAATAGAAATGCCTAAAACTTAAGGACACAAAGTACATTAAAAGAAAAAATACAATACCACAAACAAAATTTAAAACAAAGATGTTCGTAAAAAGTTATAAGGAATCTAAAAATTATCAAAAATATAAAATCGCCTACTTAAGGGACTAAACGAAGGAATTTTTCCCTAAAAATAGCTTTAAATTAGCACCAAAAGTCTGACTTTTTAAGTTAACTGTTTTGTTCAAAATAAGGGCCAAAAAAAGAAAACATAAACCCTTTTTTTCTCATTTTTCTATGTA
>JBBMOL010001664.1:0-34583 GCA_037954665.1 Laguncularia racemosa | reverse complement strand
GAAAAAAGAAGCCGAAAGTTAATTAATTCCCCCTTTGACTCTTTATTTTGAGCTTGGGGAAACAAATGTTTCCCCTTCCCCTTTTTAATTTCAATCATATATTATAAAAGGCCGGCCAATTTTTCCTCAGCCCTTTGTTTTTTATAAACTTGGACCCCAAAATTCAATTAAAGGGGCCAATCATTAATTTCCCATATGTAATTTTTCTTTTCCCCAATTAAATTCCCTTTGACAGCTCCCTAATTTTTTGGATTCATAATCAGGGTTTTTAAATTTTTTTAAAATTTTTTAAAAAAAATACCTCCAACAACTCCCAAAATTGCTTCCATCCTTAAATATAAAATTTTTGATTGGTTAAAAATAAACAAAAAAAAATATTAAATAACTCCAAAAATATACAATGACAAAATTAAAAAAAATCACAAAACTTAACTAAAGAAAGGTAGAAAAAATAAAATTAAAAAATAGGGGTTTTGGGTTTGGGCCCCAAACCAAATTAGGAAAAGCCACAAACCCTTTTTAGTAATTTATTAAGCGCAAGTTACCACAAAAAAAAATTTAAAGAAAAAGAGAAAAAAAAAACCATTGCTTTTTTTCACTTTCCTCTTTTTTTAAATTTTTTTGGTTTTTTTTAATTGTTGTCTTATAATTTTAATTAATTATATTTAATTTTTTCATTTTATTAAAAATTATTGTGAATCAATCAAAAGCTAAACATGTCAAAGAGGATTTAAAATTTAACAAAGTTGACGAAGTTCTTTTGTAAAATTTTGGAAAAAAATTAAAATTGTAGAGGAAAAAAAATAAGGTTGGGGACTTAATTGGTATATTTGGGGGTTTTTTCAAAATAGATTTAAACTAAAACAAACATCTATTGTACCCAATTGATTGTCCCACAACCTACATCATTTTTGTCTTCTTTTAGCAAAATTTTTTGTTTTTTTTTTTTTTTCTTTTCAAGTAATAGAGGTACTTAAAAAATTTATATGGCAAATAATTACATAATACTGCCTAATACAACATTTCCTACAAGGGGAATTCATGCCCATAGGGACTTAACGTAATAGCCCACCATGTATTATCAAATCTTTTTTAGTTTTTTTTCCGCAGCAAAAAAATCAATAGGTAAAAGGGTTTTGTTACTCTAGAAACTAGCATAAAGATAATAGTTTTACAAATATTAAAGTTAAAACAAAATTTAAATAAATTAGAGTTTTACTGTATAATAAGTGGAAAAATAAGTCAAAGGGTAGTTAAAAATACATTATCCGAAAAGTTTATTCAAAATTAAAAAGTTACATTCTAGTTTCTTTCCTACCACCCATCTAATATTATCTTGAAACTCACACTGGCTAAATTATTTTGGGAAAAAACCCCAATACAGTGCCCGAAAAAAGGGAAAAATTGGTATTATAAGCTACAAAATTTTGTGAGATCTAAAACCAAAACCACCTTTCATGCAAGACAAGAAAGTTAATTTTTAATGCATAATGTAGAACAACTTATCCCAAACCATTCATGTAGTAACCCAAAAACACATAAATAAAGGATTTTCAAACCCAAATTTAAACCCCCCCTTTGACCTTGGCTTGGGGGATCTTTTAGTTTTAGGTTACCCAATTTCATTTCACTACACAAAAACCTTTCTACACAAAATAAAAGTACACTTTAAAATTTAAAAATATTATGTGAAAAAAATATCCCCCAAGAAAGGACTAGGAAAAAACAAAAAAAAAATAATGTTTTTTTTTGCCAAAAACCTCCAAAAGTTGTGCCAAAAATAGAATAAAACAGGGATTCATAAAATATACATATCCTTAAGCATTTTTGTTTTTGTTAAAATATGAACCCCCAGACGTATAAAATTAATTTGCGATACTCCTCAACTACAAAAATGTTAAAAATATAACAATTTAGAAAAAACATAGGTTGTTGGTGGAAATTTTGATTAAAGAAAATTCAAAAAAAAAGGGGTAAAGTGGTGTGTAGAATTAGGGTTTTAAAAGGGGAATTTTTTCTTTTTATCTCCCTTTTTTATACTAGTCAATTTTGTTGCTTTATAAATTTTTTTAGGGTTTTAATTTTCCCACTTTAAGGGGATAAAAAGATAGGAAAACATACATCATAGGACCCACAACCGAGAAAAAACTAAAAAATTACAGAATTTGACAAAGAGGGCCTCTTTGAACAATTAGATCCCGAAGACTTCGTTTTAAATTTTCTTCATTTACATTATATAAATTTTTTGCATTTTTATTGGTACATTTTCGGGATTTCAGGGTAGCAAAAAACACACTAATGCATGTGTGTGAGCTATTCTTGAACCTATTAAAAAAAAAAAAACAAAGGGAAAAAATGCCTACATTGCTTGCATTTCACATGAAACTGGGTTCAAATTTTTCCAAGAGGACCGGTTTTAAGCCCCTTTTATCTTTTTGATTTTCCTTATTTTTGAATAGGTATAAATACTTGTAAATAAGGTTTTGGGGCAGATTTTTTTTAAATTAAATTTTAATACTTTTCTGGGAGTGCTCTCCATTTTTCAGTAAAAATCTTACAATTTCTAAATTAAGGGTTGTGGGGAGTTAGCTGGGGATTTTGTGTGTAATATAAATAATTTTCAATTTTTTCCTAATTACTACAGTGTAAACATCGGGAAGTGTTTGGATCATCATTTCTCTTCCTTTTTCACGTAATTTGGGGTTTACATTTAAAAGTTAAGGTTTCACGCAATTGATTGGAATTGGTTACTTTGGGTTTTTTCATCTTTTTTTTAATTTTTAAAATTAGCTTTGGACAATCAAATTTATATCAAGCCCGTTTAAGAAAGAATTTGTGATTTACATTTTGGGGGATTTGGTTTCTTCTTGTTCATTTTGCAATGATGTTATTGAAGTGGAATTAAAGGTTTTGTTTTTAATTGACCCCTGATTGCTTGCAAATTTCCAATTGAATTTTGGGGAAATAGACTAAAATCCTTGCCTGTTTTTACTTGCGTGGAAGGTTGGGGTTTCTCTTCAATGTTCCATAATTGTTAATTTGTGTAGAAAATTACCTTTAAATTTTGCTTTGATTACAATTTTGACTTAAGTAATTAAAGCAATTGTGACGGGGGAAGTGAATTTTTTTGTGAATTTTGTGGTTTTTGGGTGTGTATATACTTGAACCATGGGGTGTTGGTGTGGGGTTTTGTGTATACCGTGTGTGTGTGAGGTGTGTATATTTGAATTGTGGAGGTGTTATGTGTTGTGAGTGTGATTGAAGGGGGAGTTGGTTGTGAGTAGGTAAGTGGTTTATTGTTACCACATAGGTGTTTGTGTTTTTGTGTGTATTAAACCTAGAGTGGTTGTTGCTGTGAAGGAGTGATTGTGAGTAAAAAAAAAAAATTGTCAAGGAGTAATTCAAAAACATGTCAAACGTAGTGCAATGGTGGGATTGGAAAGGGGAACTAACAGTTGGGTTTGGGAAAAAGGGTTTAAGGGTTTATCGGCGTGGGTGGAAGAACACTAGGGGAAACAATTGAGGACTCACCACTATTGTTGCTACATTAGCAACATGGGAATCAAATGCTTGCCACAACCACCGTGGCAAACCTATTGCCCCCCCACCTTGGGTCCCCCCATTAAAATCCCCGCGGGGAAAAGAGTGTTGGAGGGAAAAAGGGGTAGGGGGATGGAAGGAGATTTCCTGCTTTTAAGGGGGAAAGGGGGAATAATTTTTAAAGAACCTTTCCTAAACCGAAGTTTAGGCCCCCTCGAGTTGGAAATTTAAAAATTATAAAAACTTCATTTGTTGGAAAAGGTTCTATAGAAGTTACTTTAAGGGAGGATAAGGAAGGGTATTTATTTAAATTATAAACACCCCTTTTTCGTCTTAGCTGTAAGTTTACAGGTTTTGATGCCTCATGTGGGAAAAACTTTTTGTAGTAGATAAGGTGGTGAGGTCAAAATACAACCTGGTGAAAATGAAATGGGTTATGAGAGGAGGTTTTTTTCAAAACTATAGGCAGATTGTTCATGTGTCCTAGAATTGAGGTGGGGGGCAAAAAAAGTTTACGAGTATTACAAAGGTTTAGACACTGATGTTAGATGTGGGTCAGTCAACCTCCTAAATGGACATTAGTACGATTTTTTTTTAAAGGTTTAAAGTATGAAATTGCCTGTATTATGGGCTCCCAAAAGGGATGACACCCTTGATGAGGGCCATCTAGCTAGCTTGAAAGTGAAAAAACAGAGGCGATCAAACCCTTTAGAGTACAAAACAAAAGTATGGGGTTCTACAAAACTGTTAAATTTTTAAAAGGGAAATGGTTAAGAGGGGGGTACAATTTAAAAGTAGAAAATAGTCCAAAGTGCAGGGCAGTGGGGGGGGAAAAGGTATGGGAAAGGAAAAACAATTGTAGGGAAAGAAATAAACCATCTATAGCTAGGACAACAAGAGGACAAGTCATTAGGTTCAATGTTTTAAAAAGTCTGGGTTTTTTGACATAGGTTTTTAGGTCTAAATAGGAAGGTTATATACTATGGGGTAGAGAGTGAGGGAAAATGAGGAAGATATGCTTGAGGCCAAGATTTTGTTAGTGGTTTAAATAGTATTATGGTGATGCAATTTAAGTAAATGAGGTAAGGGGGAAAGATCAGTATTTATCCATTAAGTACAAAGCAAAACTATTTCCTTTCCCATAAAGATGATATAGAGGGAAAAATTTTTTCCACATTTTTCCCATAGGGTACAAGTAATTTGTGTCTCTTATTTTGATGGCGGGATTTTTACTATGTCATGGCTGCATCATTATGACTAAAATTAAAAAAGTAACTACCCCCGCGCACCCTTAAAATTTCATTGGGTTTAGTAAAAAGGTAGTCTACATGTTATTAAAGGGCGGGACCTTTTAGCATAGGGGGGAAAAAATACCATGAAGTTATTTGTGACATTCTTCCTATGTGTGCATCTATATATACTTGGAGGCCCCTTGGGTTTTATGACATAGGTTTTCACGTGGCTTTAGAAACACTTATTATTCAGAAAAGGGCAAATGTATATGTTTTTAACCCCATGTCACCTTTTGAGGTATACAATAAATAAGGTTGGGAAAAGAAACATTATTATTAGCCGTATGAAAAGGGGAGGCCCTAAATGAAGGCTGGTATTTATTGTAGATTTTGGGACTCAGAGATGGATGGGCATGGCATCTACCCCTATGATAACTTAAATACTGGGTGCTACAAAATCTTTTTACAGATGAATTGCCAGAGGGATTATCCCTTTGAAGGTATTAAGCAGCCTTGACTTTCGCCCGGGGTTTGTTTTGCCGAACGACCCACATACCCATGAATCCTAAGGAGGTAAGGGAAATTAAAAACAGGGGGGATGAATTTGGTGGAATGGGGTTTTTAGGGAAAGTTTAGCCGGCTGTTCCCACCTTTTCCCATCCCTAAGAAGGGTGACAATGGAGGATTTGCATGATAGTCGAGCCATCAACAAAATCACCATCAAAAACAAGTATCCCATTCCAGCTTTATATATGTTAGATGAGTTGCTGGTACACAAGTATTCTCCAAATTGGGTCTTAAAAAATGGATATCCCAAATTTGGATGAGGGGAAGGGGAGAGTGGAAGACGCTTTTAAAACATCCCTAGGTTATATGAATGGATGGTCATGATTTGGTTTGACAAAAACCCTTAGTACTTTTATGAGGCAAAGAATCATGTAATGAAAAAAATTTCTATTTGTTTTCGTACTGAGGTAGTAACAACTGTAGCTAATCCTAGAAGTGTTCTTTTTATCAAATTAGGAACTTTCTAGGTTTTATTATATTCATTTTGGTATTAGGGAAAAAGGGAAAAAAGGGGAGATAATAGGATTGGCCAACACAAATCATTTTTGTGGGTTTTTTAAATTAGCGTGTGATCCTAAAGGGGTATGGATTGGTGCTTGTTAATGCAGGATAAGAAGCCCTTTGCCTATTTCAGTAAAAAATTGGGGTGGTGCCCCTTTTAAACTACAAAATAATAAAAAGATTCTTTCCTTAAAGGGGCTTTATGTCAGGGCAACTTATCTTTTTCCTAAGGAATTCATCTCTATATGGATCTAAATCCTTAAAACATTTCAGAGGTCAGCAAAACATCAAAATGCCAAGCCAAATAGGAATTTTCTAGAGAGTTTTTCTATGTGATTAAGTAAAAGAAGGGAAAAAGAATGTGTAGCAAACACCTTGTCACATGAAATTATAAAACTACATGGTTTCCTACAGCTATTCCTGAAAGCACTAAGTTTCTTGCTTTTTTCTAGAAAATACTAGGGAAAACTTGGTACTAAATCAGTATGGGACCTCGTGCCCTCCCTAAATAGTAGCTAAATGGGAAAGTTAATCGTACTTTGGGACCTTAAAGGGCAAAGTTTGGGAAGAAACTTACAATTGAACTTTTGTCTCCCTATTGTTGATTCACTTACTAATCTACTCATAGTTCAACCCTAAGTCTCCCTTTGGGGGTTTTGTATGGCTATAAACCTACTCTTCCATTGATTTTTATATTAGTCTAACAAAAAAGGAAAAAAGCTTGAGTAGAGTAGAATGGGCCCAAGGAGATTCAAAAACTTTTAAAATAAAAGGACGGGACATCTTTAGAAAACACAGAACAACAGAAGCTTTTAAAGGTAAAAAAAAACAGGAAAAAACCAAAAAATTTTAATCCAGGTGACTATCGGGTTAATTCAGCTAAGTATTTTTTACAAAAAAATCACAAAAACTTTTACCAAAGTAGATGGACCTCTCAAAGTTACAAACACTCAACAACAATGCATTAAAAAAAAATAGCCGGAGGAAAAGGTGTCTCTACACATTTAATTGCAGACCTATTGCCCTATTTACCAGCAATATTTATGAGAACCTATTAGATTTAAAAGGGAAATCTTTTTAAACCCAAGAGATGATAGGAATCATTTTACAGACCTATAACCAAAGCGAGAGCCCCAAAAATTATAGAATTTGGCAATGAGGGTCTGACGAGGATCATCTAGACTTTAAAAGACTAACCAAGGACTCAAGATCCATTGCAAGGAATTAGAGGACCAATGACCTAAGCTAGAGGAAGAGGATGAATGATGCCTTATAAGGACTGGTAAATGGACCTACAAACCAAGGAATCAAATTACATGAAAGGGAAACCAACACCTATTAATGTAATTCACGTTTCCATGGAAGAATACAAGGAATTGAGTCTTGGCACAAATGTTGAATGTTGAACCAAAACAAGGAAAGAGACTTGTAGGTTTTGTTCTTATTTGTTTTTTGTTTGTAATTTGGAATATTTAGTTACTACTCAATCCACATGAGATAAGGAAGTAAATTAATAGGAAAGTTAGGTTTTTCATATTGATACATGTATACACTATATAAATGTTTAAGGGGCTGGCATAACATCATTTTTATCATTGATAGAATTTACAACACATTTTCACGAAACACGAAAAACCCTCTTTTGTTCTTTGCAAAAGAACTCTCCTTTAGGAATTCTTTAACTGAATTGATATAGGAAACCCTTAATTTGATAACTTAGGTTTTAGTCAACAAGTGTGTTTTGGGTCTAGTTATGTGCTACTTGTTCGAGACGATCCTCGAGGTATTGATTTAAATAGCATACGTCGGGTTCTAGGTTTAACATGCCTAGGGTTTCATACATCATTTTTTATCAGAGCTTTAGCTTCTTAATCAAGTAAGTTTTATCCTTTTGTTATTTGTCTATTGCTCAATTTCCATACTTTTATTAATATCAGAAAATTCGTTATATAAAAAAAAAATCTTGTTTCGGTCACAAAATCCTATGGAGACCGACAACATATAAGTTTAGTTAGCCATTGAAATTCAATTGTTGTTTAAATTTCCCTAGTTCATCTTAAAAGCATACGTACAAAAAAAAAAAATAAAAAATCAATTCGGTTGCAAAAGAAAAATCAAGAACCAAAATCTCCCAAAAAGAAAAATCTAGTTTTGGCAAGTTACAATTAAATTCCCAAATACACTTCCAAATTTCCCAATCGCAATAGATACTTTGTGCTTTCTAATTTTTGCATCCAAAACTTGCATTCCATAATCATTAATTGTATTTCGGTTTGCAAATTGTATCCTCTTGAGATTGCATGCAAAGGAATTAATTGTCTGTTTTGAAGTTCATATTGTATTTTCGTAGCTATTGAAGATTGCTTCAAATTTCCAAGTGTCACCGTGATTAGAAAAACGAGGGAATCGTTAGGTGGGACTTAGTTAATATTGTGTTGGAAATTTCCAATCCGAGTTCCTAACAAAAGGATTGTAAAAGCGAGTTGTGAGGACAAAATTTTTTTGAGGGATTTTACACGAGTAAAATTGTGAGCATATCATTAATTGAGAGCAATACACGGTGAGTGTGAGGAACGTATTTTACTTGTGTCTTACCTTATTGAAAATCTTTAAAAATATGTCGGGACAGAAAATGAATGGAGGTGAGAATAGGGTAATTTTTAAAGGGATTTTGAGGGGATGAAAAAGAATTTTGATGGGTGAACTTGAACAAATCCATGAAAGAATGGATAAGATGGAGAGGAGTAGGGAACCGTCTAGTAGTACCACTGTCAGGCGAGGAGTAGGTAGACGATTAGAGAAAGGGGTTAGGATAGAAGAAGGAGAGGATCTTACTCTGGTGAATATCAAACTTTAAAGGGGAAAAAGGGAACACCCAGAGGGGTGATAGTAACCTAGGTAGCATTAAGATGAAAATCCTAACATTTAAGGAAAGAATGATCTAGAGTTGTACTTAGAGTGAGAGAGGTGCCATAACTATGCTGAGGATAAGAAGGAAAATTGGTTGCAGTAGAATTCATAAATTTTTGCCAGTTTTATGGTAGGATCAACTTTGTGCATAATAAGCGTAGGAATAGAGAGCGGACCTATTAGTAATTGGGAGGAGATGAAGACCATAATGCAAAAACGGTTCATTCCTAGTCACTATCATAGGGACTTACTTAGGAAAGTTTAGGGATTGACACAAGGAATAAAAAGTGTAGGGACTGCTATAAGGAGTTGGAGATAGCCATGATTGGGGCTATAGTGGAGGAGGATGAGAAGCTACTAGGGAATAGGTTTATTAAGGGTTTTTAAATCGGGAAATTGCAATGTGTAGATTTACACCACTATTTTATGGAAGAACTGTTACATAGAAAAAAAAGTAAGTGGCAATTAAAATAAGGATGACCAGGGGCTAAGTCGATTTCCCAAAATCTCCTGGAAGTCAAATTTGGAAAAGGGAAATCTATGGATTTAACCTAAGGAGGCTGAAGGAAGATCCAAATTTGCTACATCCGGGGAAAAATTAAAACACAAACCCCCTTCAAGAATAGAGATATTAAGTTTTTTAGGTGTCAAGTTTTGGCACATTGCATCCTAATGTCCAAATCAAAGAGCTATATCATATGTATAATGGGGATGTAGAGAGAGGGTTCAGAAGAGGAGGAGGAGTCACCATCATAGGTATGATGACTTACTTGGAGGACCCATGAGGGGGTGAGTTTACTCACGAGGGAGTATTATTTTAAACCTTTGGAGGATGGGAGGGGACCAGCATAGCACATATTTCAACACGGGATCAGTGCATATAAAGTGGTAGCTTTTAACGATGTGCAGATCATAATGTTTCTAGCACCTTTTGTGATAAGATGATTTGAAACTATGAAAAATTCGAGCCAATGTTTAATGTTAACAATTTTGGGGAGGAAAGGTAACCCGCAGGGGCTTTTAACCTTTTCCATAGGGAGCTACAAAGAAGGGGGGGGGGGGGGCATGGGTTTTTTGTATACCTATGCAAGTAGCTCAAATTTTTAAGGTACCTTGGAATTTGACAAGAAGCTTACAAGCGGTACAAAAACCCAAAATTCCTTTGTACTAAACAAAAGGGGAAGGGTTTTCACGCTACAAAAAACCCTGGGGAAATTGTGAGGATCAAAGGGGGGATTGTAAAAAGTTTAGAGAAAAACACTTGGTGCACGAAAGAAAGGATGAAAAAAGAAAAGATGAAAACAAACACTAGGGGTACAAGGGAAAAGACACTCAAACACAGGGGCAAAGAGCTAGGAGAAAAGTGGGGTTAAGAGTGCAATGCGGGCCAAGCAACAATTACTTATATTTGTAAAAGGGGATTTATATTTTTTAATGCGACCTTAATTCATTTAAAGTGTTGTTGTGTATTTATTGTAGGAATACAAGGACTTATCCCAAAGAAGTCCGCAAAGCCTACCCCCCTTAGGGATAGACCCCAATTAACTTCATGCCGAGCACTTCCATTCCTAACCGGCCACATAAAAAACCAATTGAGGGGCTAAAAAAATTTAAAAGGGGACAAGTTGATGGGTTGAGGAAAAAGGACGGTAAGAAAGTTTGACCCCATACTCGGTTCTATGATATTAACCCCAAGAGGATAGGACAAGCGCATGTGCAAAATTTGCAGGCGATCAACAAAACACAGTTAATAAAACATCCTATTCCTTAATTAGATACATTTTATTGATTTGCATGGTGCAATTTTTTTTTTTCAAAATTGACCTTAAAAAGGATTTAAAAATTTCGTATGAAAGGGGGGGATGACTGGAAAATTGCTTTGAAAAAAAAACATAGATTATATGAAGGAGGGGTAATCCCTTTTTGGGGTTGATAAAGCCCCTACAGATGGGAAAAAAAAACCGACAAAACCTACTTTTAGGAAAAAATGAAGGTTTCAAATCTTGGCAATGAGGGCCTTTCAAGCAGATAAAACCTCGGATAAATTTTTACACCTTTTATCTTATTCATAATTGTATTTTCCCAACAGGTATCTTTTTTGGGTTTTCACAAGGGATGGATAACTCACAAAGACCACTTGTGGGTTACTAGGACCCCTAAACCGGCGATGATTTGAACCGCGGATTCCCATCATGAAGCTAGCCTCCCGAAGATTTTTTTCTTACTTGAAATTTTATGTTTAAACCCATTATTTGTAACTTTATGGGACATTTTTTTTGGTTGTATTTTACCTTTAGGCCCGGGCCCCCTTATAGTGGCATGTGTGTTTTTTTAGTAAATTCTAACCCAAAAGGGGGTGAAAGTATAAAATTTAAAAATTGGGTTTTTAGGAGCTTTTGAAAAAATGGAAAAAAAACACCCCTTTTGCCGTGAGAGAGTGCCTCTTTAAAGCAATTGCTCTTATCAATTTCCTTAGTGAAATTGTGGCGAGTAGGCTTGGATTTGTTGGTGTTATATCAACAAATTACAATTGACCCTAATTCCAAATGTGAGTCATATCTGGTAGGATTTATTATTTTATTACTTTTGTTCTTATGAAATTAGGGTTCAAATTTCAAAATTTTGAAAGCACCTTGAATTAAATTTTGTTTGTCCCATTTCATTTTCATTCTTCAATAAACGTTAACATATATTTTGTTCATCAATATTTCTTTTCTTGAGGAATTTTGGTAAATTTCCCCTTTTTGGGGCGGGGATCTTCATGGGGTTTTCTTTCCCTTTTTTTGTATGTCTTAAACCCCCCTTTTGAGCACACATTTTTTGGTATCAAGTTTTTAAAATTTAAAGGGGGGATTTGTTAAATTTGAGATTTTTATCCTTATTTGTTATCTTCCTATTGCCGTGATTGCTTATTTTAAAGAAGGAATTGTTCAATTAGGTTTGTCCTTTTTTTTCCATCTTGTCGTAAGTTAATTGGGGTATTGAAAGGGGTTTTGTTGATTGAATTTTTGGGGAAATTGAAAGTTTTTGGTATCCCTTTTGTAAACCAAATTGTAAAGGGGGGGAAATTCGAATCAAGTGAATGTATTTTTTTTGTTGTTGTTACCTTGTGTTTACGGTTTGTCCTTGTTAAAATTTGGGATTAATTGAATTGTTTGTATTGGTACTAATTTGGGCGTGGTATCTTATTTGGAAGTTGAAACTTTTTTTTGTAAAGTGGAATCTTTTTGTAATTTTTTGTCGACTTCCCCGTGAAGGAAGGGAAATTTAGTGCAATTTCGGAAGTGAAATTTGTAAAGGGAAAGGGGAATTGTTTTTGTTTTCATTGTTAATTGGGAATTTTAGGAAGTTAAGAGTGTTTGTATTGCAGGGGGAATTGGATTGGGGAAGGGTTTGTGCAATTTCCAATTTGATTAGTGTTAAAAAAGGGAATTTATTTGATTTCAAAACAAGCATTAAGAGTGAAGGATTAATGTGCTTGTTTGAATTGAAAATTTGCATTTACCAAAATTTGGGGGAAATTTCAATTAGTGAAGTTTTTTGATTTCAAATTTTTAAATTTTCTGCCTTTTTTGTGTTAATTTCGGTTGGAAAAATTTGTTAAAGGGGTATAGTGCACCGTGAGTGTGTAGGAGTTAAGGGGTTTTGGTTTGCAAATTGGGAAATGGAAGTGATAATTTTCCCGATTTTAATTGCGTGGGAAAAAGAGGAAAAAATTTGAAAATTTAAACACATCCATTTTCTTCAAGTATTAAGAGTGGTATTGATTATATTTCATTGAATTTGAAATTGATTCTTTCCTTTGTGGGAAAGTTTTCATTAAAGGGTTTTCACTTGGAATTTGTTGTCGTGTAGTATGTAATTGCGGTGAAGTGGGTATAGTTTTTGTTGCCGTTTCTTGTTGTTTTTTTGCCATTTAAAGGGGCATTTTTTGTTATTTTTTTTTGACCGTGGAAGTAAGAGTTGCAACAATTATTGTTTCGTGAATTTTTTGTGTTGAAGTAAAGGTAAAAGTGGGGGATGAGTTGGTTTTTTGGCGTGAATTTTTTTTGTGAAGCAAGTGTGCTACAAATTTCTAGACATTTCTTGGTACATCAAATAGATTGCTCCACAAAAATGTCTATTAAATGTGAAGGAAATAGTATGTGCATATAGTCGAATTGGGGGAGGGCAGGGGTTTTAATGTTGAGGTGGGAGGACCTTTGAAAAAATTCGGACCTTAGAAAACTTGTTTCTACATTCCAAAAAGGATTTAGGATCATGCCCCCCACCACCATGATACCCTTTAGGGGCCCCAGACAAAAAGGGGGATTACATGTCTTAGAGAAGATAGAGTTTTTAATTTTGGGCTTTAAAACCCTTTCCCCGAAATGGAATTTAGACCACCTAAGGGGTCAGAGTGTCAGAGCTACAAATCCTTCACTTTGAAGAAAAGGGGTTCCACAGTTGAAAGATTCAAACCCACGTGCCAACCTTCAAGTTTTGAAGGGAAAGATCATTGGACCAATTTTTAGAGACTCTAGGGGTCAGCAAACGGGATGAGTCAAAGGAAAAAAACTCGTTGGAAAGTGGGTTAGATAGAGGAAACATCAGTCGAAAAAGGTCCTTGTTTTTTTTACAGGGGAGAACATCTAGAGATGGAGAAAAAAAACAAAATTTTACTATAGTATTTTAATATTGGGATTCTGTAGAGATACTCCTTCAGATTATTAATTTGGAAACAGAGTCTCCTCATTTGAACTGCAAGATTGAGGTCAAATCTTTTTGAGGTCCAAGGGGATGTGGAACAAAATCCACAAGACCTATCATTAGGACAAAAAATTTAAGGATTTCAAACTTGGGAATGAGGGCCCATTTCAAAAAGATCAACCTCGGAATAAATTTTACTAACCTCTTTTATCTTATTTATAATTGTATATCCCAAAAGGTATGCTTTTTTGGGTTTCACAAGGGGTGGATAAACTCACTAAGACTCACTTGTGGGTTATTATGGGGCCGACCTGAACCCCGGGGGATGAGTTAACCGACGGATTCCAATAAGCACCTGCCCAAAATTTTTCTTTACTTGTAATTTTTTTTTGAACCATTTATTTTGTAACTTTATGGGGGCATTTTATTGGGTATTTTACCTTTAGGGCGGCCCCTTTTAGGGGCATAGTGTGATTTTTTAGTCATTCTAACCCCAAAGGGGCAAGTAAAAAAACTTGCAAATTAGGGTTTTTGAGGAGCTTTTGAAATTGGAAAAAAAACACCCCTTTTGCCGTAGAGAGAGTGCCTCTTTCAAGCAATTGCTCTTATCAATTTTTCCCTTTGGAAATTGTGGCGAGTAGGCTTGGGTTTGTTGTTGGGGTTTTACAACAATTACAAATTGATCCTAAATTCCAAATATGAGAATTTTGGGGAGGTTTAGTTATTTTATGTACTTTTTTTCTTTGAAATTAGGTTCAATTTCGAAAATTTTAAAGCACCTTTAATTTAATTTGAATTGAATCCCCTTTTATTTTCATTCTGCAATCAACGATATCTATATTGTTGTTTATCAATATTTTGGTTCTTTAGGAATTTTTATCATTTCCCCTTTTTGTGGGGTGGATCTTCATAGGGATTTTTTCCCCCTTTTGTATGTCTTGAAACCCCCCCCTTTAGCACATCATAGCACTTTCATGATATTTTGAAACATGTTTTGCATCATTTTTTTGGGGAAATTTTTTGTTGTTTTTTTTTGATATCTTGATTTACAGTAGAACATTGGATGATCATGACAACATCACAGATGGTTTACTGTTCAAAGGGGAAAACAATTTTTAAATTTCCCAAATTAAAGAAGGCATGTTTTTATGGACTGTGGTTTTTCTTGGTTTTATTGTAGGGACAAATGGAAACGCTAAATGAAGAGAAGGGAAGGGGAATTCGAGAGTGGCTACACTAAAGAACCTAATGATGTCGGGAGCTTCCAGGACAACTAGCTTCAAAAAGTAATTTATAGAGATTTTTCTTATTATTGTCCACTGAATGACCTTGTGAAAAAAGAATGCCAAATTTAGGGGGAAGAAAATACAGAGAAAGCTTTCCAACCCTTTGAAAGGTAAGTTAACTAATGCTCTTTTTTTAGTTTTACCTAACTTTGAAAAATTTTTTTGGATAAAATGTGATGCTCCGAAAAAGGTTTTGGTGGTGTCTTAATGAAGGTTTCCAAACCGTAGTTTACTTCGTGGAAATTTCCCGGGTGCTGCTTAAATTTAACCTTGTAGAAAAAAAATTATTTTCCTTGGTAAAATTTGAAAATGTGGAAACATTATCTTTGGCCCAAGGGTTCAAATCCATTCCAATCATGAAATTTAAAGACCTAAAGACATGGGGAAAGTTGAACAAAGGCAGCCAAAGGGTTAGAGTTCATTGAAACCTTTCCAAAAGTCCATTTAAATATAAGCGGGTAAGGAAATGATAGTGTGCCTTTTAAGGTATTCTCTTTTAACCTCTTTAAACGAAGTTGTTTGGGGTTTGAACATAAAAAGTTTTTTTGTTTTGATCGATTTAGTTGTTTAGGTGCTTTTTTGAAAGTGGGGATGCAGATTCTATAACATAGGATTTTTTATTAAGAAGGATAGTTTGGTTGGCAAAATTTCCATAAGATTTTGGTGGGGGGAGATGCGGGGGGCGATCTCATGGGACTTTTTGGTGTGAAGAAAATTTTATATATTTTATGAACATTTTTTTTTTAGCCTAAAAAGAGACATGATTTGAAAACTGTGGTAAAAATGCATTCATTAAAAAGGGCTAAATCCAAAGTAGCCCCATGGAGAGTTCCCCCATTGCTTGTCCCTAGTTAGCCGGGAAATACATTTCCAAAGGGTTCATATTGGGTTTACCTATGTCTCAAAAGGGCAAAGAAAACAATTTTTGTCGTTGATAGGTTTAGTAAAAGGGTTCTTTTTTTCCCTGTTTAAAACAAATTTAGCACGACACATAGAAAAATCATTTTTTAGAGAGATTGTGCAATTAAAGGGTTTCCCCAAACTCTATCGGAGTGATAGAGTGTGAAATTTCTAAGTCCTTTTATGTATTTTATGGAATAAGTTAGGCACAAAATTATGTTTTCCACTAGGCACATCCTAAAACGGAGGGAAAACAAAGGTGGTTAACAGGACATTTCCACATTATTGGTGCATGCTTATAAAAAATTTTAAGCAATGGGGAACCTGTTTGCCTATGGGAGTTTTTCATATAATAGCAAACATTTTTCTACATCTTATCCCATTTAAGTTTGTGTATGGTTTCAATCCCTTAACCCCCTTGGGTAATTCCATTACCCAATGATTTATTTACTTTAGGCCAAAAAAGGAAATTTGTTAGGGGTTTTACATACTCAGGGCGGGCAAAAACGAGAAGAAGAACGAACCTATCTCGAGGCCAACAAAGGGTCATCAAAACGATTTCCCTCAGGGGGATTGGGTTTGGGTACACTTGAGGAAGGAACGATTTCTAAACAACCAAAATCCAAATTGTATCCAAGGGGCGATGGACCCTTTCCAAATGGTGGAGCACATAACGACAATGCCTCAAGATAGATTTTCCAAATCACTGGGAATTTTAAATCTACATTTAATGTTTTTTTTCTTTCTCTTATGATGCAGGTGATTCGAAATAATCTTTTTGAGGGAAAAAGGATTGATGAGGCATCTAGCACTTAAGAAGACCCAACTAAAGACTCAAGACCTTTTCAAGGATTGGAGGGCCAAAAGATCTAACTAGAGCAAAGAGGGTGAATGATACCCACAAGGACTAGTCATAGACCCCAAACCCCGGAATCAAATTTCATGAAAAAAACCAACACCTATTAATGTAATTCATGTTTCCAGGGAAATACAAGAGTTGAAGTCCTACCAAATGTTTTAAAGTTGAATCGAAACAAAGAAGAGATTGGGGGTTTTGTTCTTATTTGTTTTGGGTTTTTAATTTTGGGTATTAATACTTACCGATCCACGTGAGGATAAGGAAGTAAAATTAGAAAGGAAAGTTAGGTTTTTTAAAATGTACATGTATACACTACATAAAGTGTAAGGAAGCCGGGACAACATCATTTATCATGAATAGTTTTTAACACATTTTCTAACACAAAAGCCCTCTTTGTTCTTTGCAAAAAAACTATCCTTTATGATGTGCTTTGATAAGAGTAAATTAACTTTATAAATCATGGGCTTTAAATGATAAATTTTGTGTGTCTTTTGAATAAAATCAATGTGGTTTAAACTTAACAATAAATAATTATTTCAGGGTATATACCAAAAAGAAGTGGAAAGATAACAAAAAGCATGATTGAAGCTTGAAAGATCAAGTTAAAGCTACTTAGGAAGCATGGGAAAAGCCACCCCGTGCATAAACCGTTGCTATGGGGAGAAAGTTGTCACTTGGAAAGGAAGCAGGGCTTGTGATATGGGTTGCTTAAGCAGTGGCGACGCTCGAAAAGTGAAAAAAATCCAGAAAAATGGGAAAGGGTTTATAATCTAGCCGGTTTCTAGCCAGCCACACACTGAAAAAGAATAGGAATTTGGGGTTAAACGACCCAAAAGGGGATAGGGTTTTAAATTTGGCCCTGTTTGGGGGATGTGCAAGCGAATGTTATTCACTTTTCGAGATTCACTTGGAAAAAAAGATACATTTTTTCTTTCCAGCTGAAGATCCTTACCATTCCGAAAGTATAAAAATTGAAAAAACCCTACGGAGAGAAAGGAGGGGGCGGCAAAGAGAAACCCTAAGACAAAGTTAGAGGGATTTTTTCCAAAATTGAAGCCAAAAACTTTGGTTTGGATTTATTTATGGTTTCCAATTATTTTTCTTTTGTTCTTCTTTTTAAAGATTCTTTTTTTTTTGAGTAAGTAATTTTTAAATATCCCTTTGTTCCCTTGAAAAAACCCCTAATTATCATGAAACGGATTTTTGATGTTAAATTTTTTAACCCTGATCTTTGAGTTTATTCAGTTGAAATAAATGGTTTGTTCATCTTGATTTGTGCGCAGTATTAGGGTCAAAATTAGATCTTATTTTTAAGGGATTGAAAAATCGTTTAATAGAAATAGATCGGGCCCATGAATAAAGAGATCACTTTGTAATCCTAGAGATAGGTTAAAAGGGGGTTTTTCTGAAATTAAATGGGCCCATTGGTCTATTTTAAAATTTGAGACCCTAGGATTTTTTTGGGCAATTTTTTAATTTTTTAAAATTTAAAGGGGATCTTAATTGTTTTAAATTGGGAAATTAAAGGGTTTAAATTTGATCTTAAAAAAGCCCTTTAAATTTAGTGTAAAAAACTCCGCAGATCAAAGTTTTTTGGGGTTTTAATCATTGGAAAGTTTGTAATTGAATAAAAGTTGCATGAGAATTGGGGGGGTGGATCTTGGGTAGGGTATGTTTAGATAAATTAAATTTAAAACTAAGGAGTATTTGAATAACTTTACTTGATCATTTTTTTTTTCCCTTTAGTTTTAATCAGAAATTTTGGTTTAATTGAGTCATCAATAGTGAGAAGTTAAATAGAAAGATAATGTTAGTACTATACTTATAAGTTTAGGGGGATCGTTACCTGAAATCCAATGCTAAACTGCTAATTGATGGGTTTTCTTGCCTGAGAATTGTGTAGGCCGGGATTAGTGTGGGTTTTAAAACTTACAAAAACGTTCAGATCGTCCATCAATTTTTTTGGCATCGTTGCTGGGGACTTGTAATATTAAAAAAAAACTTGACGTTACGTTTTAAAACTAAAAAATTTTTTTAAATTTTATTTTTTGTTTCTTCTGCCTCCATTCTTTTTTTTGGGGAAAAACAAAGTTATCTTTTGTTTTTCGCAGTTTTTGAAAGGAGCTCTTCATCAAAGGGCCCCTTGATATTGATTTGAGATTGCCAAACTTTTAGAAGGGGGAAATGAGGGGTGCTGAAGAGTAGAAAGGGAAAATTTAAATTTCAACAAACCCTTTTGGGAAAGTGAAAAAAGCAACTTCGTTTTTTAAAAGGGGGAAAAAAAAAAAATTCAAATAAACCCTTTGGAAACCCACATAAGCTGCCCCCCAGGCAGTTGAACGAAGGATGATGGTTGAATATGCTCGACCTATTTTGAGTACAGGGGTCGTGTATTTTAAACCCAGCAATAGGGGGCCCAAAACAACTTCGAATAAAAGGCCTCAAACAATGTCCCATGATTCACAATCAATGCCATTTTGAGGGTTTGTTTTGACGAGGCCCCTTTGGGCGCACATTCAAAAGTTCTTGGATATTAGCGAAAAACTGTCAAGCAAAATGGATATCTGGGAAGCATTGAAATTGGCTTTTCCCTTTCACTCTCCGGGGGGAAAGCAAGGTAGCGTTTCAGTTCCTTAAAAAGGGATTGATAAAACCCCTTTGGGCCAGATGGGGGGTGACTTTTTTTGGGCTATTATTTCCCACCCTCGAAAAATGCCAAGTTGAGAAAAAGATTTCACATCCCTTCCACACCCAAATAGACCAGAGCCCCCACATGAAGCATGGATCAATCAAACTTCTTTTGGTGGGGCCACATCCCAAATGCCCAAATGGGGTACAAAATTTCACTTTCTTAAGGGCCTAGATTTTTACAACTTTAACAAAAAAATTGATGCTGTTGTGGGGGGAAATCTGAATGTGAAAACCGGAAAAGTCATTGGAAATTTGTTTTTGGGAAAAAGGAAAAAAAAATCACCCAAAGGAGCCAAGGTAACAAAGGGATAAAGGGAAACGGGTTTTTTTTGGGGGTCGATTTTTATGGGCAGAAAAATTTCAGCAAAAGTGATGGCTTTTCTTCAAAAAATTTAAGGGGTGGTTTTATCTTAACCATCCCCAAAAACTGCCCCAGTTTTAACCCCCTTTTCCCAAAAATGTGATATCTAAGTGGGTTTGGGGTTTGATTATGTTTGGGGGAACCCCCACAAGGTCAAGAACAATCCCTATGCAACCCCCATTTAAACCAGGGTGGCGCAATCACCCCAAAAACCCCCTGCAGTAATCAGCAATTTTAAAGGGGAAAAACAAATTGCCCCCAAATTCCAAAAACCAGCTCCACCTCCTTTCCAAAAAAAGAAATCTAATCTTGAGGTAGAATTTTGAAAAATTTATTCAAACGTCTAAGCAAAGCTAGCAGTCCACAGAGGGGCTCTAAAAAAATTCCCTGAAACCTCAATCTAAAACTTAGAAAAACCCAAAAGGGCGATCTCCAAAGGCTTGCTGAGCGGGCCACAAGGGGGCCCTCCTTGGAAATACAGAAACCCAAGAAAAAACCAGTGGGAAAGGGATAACTTTTAGGAGTGGAAAGGAAGTGGGAAAACAGAAAAAGTGTGGGGGGAAAATCCTGTTTGACGGGGGGGAAAGGGGATTGTTGATAAGGGGAAGACCACTAAAAAGCGAAAAAAAGGGAAAATTATAGAGGAAAAACAAAAGACTTAAAGTAAGAAACCCCCTATCGTCCGCCCATTAAAAACCCCCAATTTCCCTATCCTTTCTAAAACTGTGGAAAGACAAAGGGCAGGAACCAAATTTTTTTAAGTTTTTGGATTTGTTCAAAAAAAATTAAAATACAACTTTCCAATTGTGGAAGCCCTTTCTCAGATGCCCCGGGGAAGCCAAGTTCTTAAAGATTTATTAAACCCAATAAGAAAAAAGATGGAAGAGTCTCCCCCGGCCCAAAAATTGGGGGCGAGTTTTTTCTGCGATTTTTCAAACAAAATTCCCCAAAAAAATTTAAAGATCCAGGGAGTTTCCCCCATAAACCATGTTTCATTGGTAATTTACCCGTAGAAAAAGCATTAGCAGATCTGGGGGCTAGTATAAACCTGATGCCAATTCCCTCTTTCAAAAGCTGAGATTAGGAGAGCCAAAGCCTACACGAATGAGCCTTCAATTTGGTAGACCGATCAGTGAAGTTTCCGAGAGGGTTTTAAAGAGTGTTAGTAAAAGTAGAAACTTTCAATTCCCGTTGTTTTTGTAATCCTGGACAGGGGATGTCGACACGAAGTTCCTCTGATCTTGGGACGCCCCTTTTTAGCCACAGCCCGAGCAATCTTTTGATGTAGCTGAGGGCTGATTAGTGCTGCGCATTGGGGGAGACGAGTTAGTGATACAAATCCCAGCTGTGATGAAGAAATCGGTAGATTCTGATGAACTTGTTATGAAATTGATGTAACTGATACCGTTGTGGAAGATATCTTATGCAAGGATCCATTAGAGTTGAGTTTGAGAGTATGCAATATTGAAGAGACAAAAGGGATTATGCAATATAAGAAATGTTGACTCTCTTGATGGCAAGGATGAACTTGGGATAAAAACAGAGAGGGAGAACATTGATGCAGAAGATGTTACCAGATTGAAGCCCTCTTTTGAAGATCCTCCAATTCTGGAGCTGAATTGAGATAGTTTTTTTTTGGTCAGAATTACTTGTTTTTTATTCACGAATTCTTATGCTTATTTGAAGGAATTATCAAATTGATCCGATTCATCTTTGAGGATTTCCTTGACAACGTGTTCTTCATTTTTGGGAAAAAATGGATTGTTTTGTTACGGTTTTTTTTTTTGTCAAATTGAGGATTCATTTGCGTGGATTACATGAAATTAGAGTTTTTGTTAGAAGGCATTTTCATTGTGGTATTCTAATTATATCATTGGTTGTTTGAATTTCAAATCATTTCATCATTAGGGTTCAATTGAAAAGTGCCATTTTTGGATCCGATTTTGCCTTGATTTGAGAAAAGTTTTTCTTAAGTCTTTTGGATGTGTTTTTAAGTGTGTTTCAGCACATCATTCTTTTTGGTATCAAGTATATCATATTTGGATTTAGATTGAACACATCATTGTTGTCTAATGGTTCAAAAGCATTGAGATTTAACGCTAATGTTCATGAGATTGAAGCTAATTTGAATGACATTGTCTAAGTGTCTTTCAATCTTGGTTTTATGTGCTTAAACTTGGTTTTTAGGCACATCATCTTTTTGGTATCAGAAAAACATGTTGAGAGAAGGGAATTGGTTTCATTCAATTTCGTGGAAGTGATCATCAATTAGGGTTGATCAAGTGAAAACCCGCAATTCTGTTGTTGTTGTTGTTTGAGATTGCGAAATTACTTTGGATTAGGATTTGATTTGCTGATTGTTGGAGTTGGTTTGGGAAGGTTATTATATCACTTTGTGGACATTAATTCACGTGGAAGAGAAGAAGTACAAAGTGAAGTTTATTTTAGCATTTTTTTGAAATTGTAAAAACTTACCAATTCTTCCCGTGAAGTAGCTTGTGGCGTGAGGAGTTGTGTTGTTTGTTGTCTTTGAATTCCATTGTGTAATTCTGAATTTTTGAAGTACAATTTGCAGATTACATTAAGTTTGATTAGTAAGGAATTATTTGAATTCAAATCATATGCAATTAAGTTGTGGGAGTTATGATTGTTTTTTGAATTTGAATTCATTGTTACCAATTGAGGATGGCTTGAAAATAAGTGAAGTTATTTGAATTTCAAATTGAAAGTTGCTGCCTATAGTGGGATTTGGAATTCATTTTGGGAAAGCTACTTATTAATCTTTTGTTTTCCCATTATTTGTCGTGGAAGTTGAAGACTACTTGTAATAAATATTTCACCTCGTTGTTTCCGTGGAAGTGATACATCTTAATCGTTGTTATTGCTAGTGTGTTGACATGGAGTAAAACTTGTGGAAATTAAATTTGCTGCATCGTATACTTGTGGCTTGTTGTGGAGAAGTGTATTACCGTGAGTTGCAATTATAAAATTGTAACATTAAGGGGGTTTGTTTTTTTGTCTTTGTAGTTGCTATTGTGTGGAGTTTTAAGGAAGTATAGAGTGGAAGTGTGTACCCTTGAATCAAATCGTTTTGGGGAAAACAACATACAAGAATCTATAAATATGTCTAATGACAGTGTGAATGGGGGGATTGGGTGAAGAAGCCAATAGCCAGGTTGGTGGAGGACATGGTCGTAATGTGACAGCAGGAGAACTTTGGAGGAACAACTTTAGGAGCTTACTACTATGGTTGCTACATAGCAACTAGAGTTGACAGGATGACTTTACCACAACCACCATGGTAAACCAACCAGCACCACCTCGAGTAGCTCCAAAAAAAACCTCATCGAAATAGAGTAGTGGGAGATGGAGACTTAAATAGAAGGATGGGTGAGAGCATATTCCAAACGGGGAAAGAAAGGGATGATAATTTTGGGGTCAACCTAAATCAGAATAGGGATTTCAGGCCACCTCGGGGTTTGGAGTATGTGAAACTACAGATGCCATCCTATGATGGTAAGGGATCGGGAGATGAGTACCTAGACTGGGAGGATAAGGTCAAAGGTCTCTTCGAATGTTATGAGATCGACGATAGTACTAGGGTCAGATTGGCTGCTGTTGAATTGTAGGGGATCTGCACTTTGGTGGAAGATTAATCATCAATGCATCGGGATGGAGAGGCTGAGGTTCAACCTAGAGGGGTAAAGAAGAGGTTGTTAAGGAAAGGTTCATTCCTGAGCACTACAAACAGGAGCTGTTTATGCGACTGCAAACCTTGAGGCAGGGGGGTAAAACAGTGGAAAGTTATGTGCAGGAATTTGAGACCCTTATGATTAGGTGTGGGTCTGTTGAGCCTCCGGAACAAACTATAGCACGATTTGTCTCCCGGTCTAAAATATGAGAAGCGTGTATTGTTAAGCTGCAGCGCTATACCACACTTGATGAGGCTATTCAGTTGGCCTTAAAAGTAGAGAGACAGAGGGGTCCAACTTCTTTTGGGCTCCTAGCAGTAGGCTCAACACTGCTAATAGACCTATCTCAGCCGACGGTCGATCAGGGGGAGCAAAGGCGGGAGGTGAGGGAGTCAAAGGGAGTGGACACTACTACCCCAACCTTATAAGAGAAAACTTACCCACGGGAAGGGTAAAGAGGTCATGGCACCAGAAATGAGGCAGACTGTTCCCGGATCTACTAGTGGGAAAGCGCGCCAGATAAAAAATTTTTAAAAGCATGGGATTTGGGGATATGCTGCATAGTGTCCAAATAAGAGGGTGATGACTGTTATGGAAGACATTGGGGAGGATATTGAGGATGACCATGAAAAAGATTGAGCCTATAGATCTACCAACAGCATTGCAGGAAAATTATGATGATCAGAATGCAAATGCGCCTGAGGAGCATACTGGAGGGAAATATCTACCCCTCAATGTGTTACGCAGGATTTTGTCCACATCTCTTGATATTAGTGATATTCAGAGGGAGAACATATTTCATACCTCTTGCAGAATCAGAGGTAACCTTTGGGACTCATCATCGATAGTGGTAGTTGCACGAATGTTATATCTGCTGCACTGTAGACAAATTACAACTGTCTACTAAACCCCATCCTAGTCCTTATCATTTGCATTCGCTGGATAATAGAGGTAGTATGCATGTTACCCTTAGGGGAAAGGTTCCTGTGAGTGTCGGGGAGAACTATCATGATGAGATCCTTTGTGATATAGTTCCTATGCATGCATTCCATTTTTCTGTTGGGTCAGCCCTGGTTGTATGATCGACGGGTGATACATGATGGGTTTGAAAATACCTAACATTTTCAACATGGGGGAGACACGCATAATCCTATTACCAATGATTCCATCTGAGGTCCAGGGTTTTTTTGAAACAGGTCAGGCATCCATCCACTACCATGGTTAGTCGGGGGAGCAGGACAACAAAGATCCTAGGGTTCAATTCCACAAAATGATTTCCCCTAGATTTGAGGGTAAATCTTTCAGAAGCCCGAGGAGATGATGGAAACAATTCTGGCACTGTCAACCTCTTCAGAACCCAATTTGGATGATTAAACCCAAAATTGCTCCTATTTTATCTTATGTCTTTATTTCTAATAAACTTTGAGAATAATCTTACAAGTACAATTATATATTCCATGGGATGCCAAAATGTCCTACAACTTCAATTGGACAAGAACATTTTTCTGGATAACAATCAAAGGCCCGCTGCGATTGTTCTCTATTATAGGCATTGATCATGAAGATTTATGTTATTTTGTATCTTGTAAATGTTTATTGAACTATTTTGGTTTTGGACACTTTTATTTCTTTGTAACTTTCATTTAGGGTAAGCCACCTTAAAAGTGGCCCAAACTTGTAATTTTGAGCACTTTTTTTAAACCCCAAAGTAGCAAGTATAAATACTTGCTTAAGAGAGGGTTTGGAGGCTTATCATTTTGTAGATTAACACCTCCTTTCACTTGAGAATTTGGGTTCATACCTTGGTTCCAAACTCTTATCAATTTCAATACCAAGAGTTGAAATTGTGGCGGGGTGCAACATCTTGAAAAATTTTGAGTTATATCAATTTCATTTTGTTGTGATTTCTTTTTTTTCTCTAGTGTGTCATATCTAGGGTTGAATTGAGATAGTTCTTGGTCAGAATTACTTGTTTTATTCACGAATTCTTATGCTTTATTTGAAGAAATTATCAAATTGATCCGATTCATCTTGAGGTTTCCTTGATAACGTGTCTTCATTATTGGAAAAGGGATTGTTTTGTTACGATTTTCTTTTGTAAATTGAGGATTCATTTGCGTGGATTACATGAAATTAGAGTGTTGTTAGAAGGAATTTTCATTGGTGGTATTCTAATTATATCATTGGTTGTTTAAATTTCATCATTTCATCATTAGGGTTCAATTGAAAAGTGCCATTTTTGGATCCGATTTTGACTTGACTTGATATAGTTTTTCTTAAGTCTTTTGGATGTGCTTTTAAGTGTGTTTAGGCACATCATCTTTTTGGTATCAAAGCTATATCATATTTGGATTTAAGATTGAACACATCATTGTTGTCTAATTGGTTCAAAAGCATTGAGATTTAACGCTAATGTTCATGAATTGAAGCTAATGTGAATGACATTGTCTAAGTGTCTTTCAATCTTGGTTTTGTGTGCTTAAACTTGGTTTTAGGCACATCAACACTGATCAAGAAAATGGAAAATTATAAAAAGAAAAGTCGTGCAATGCTAGCAACGTGGAGTGATTTAGAGGACACAGAAACAAATTCAGAAGATTCAGAAGAAGAAGAGGATGAGGCAAATCTTTGTCTAATGGCTAGTTCTGAGGTACACTCTGAATCTAATGAAGATGTAACCGATACTAACATGCTAGTAGAAATGAGTAAGCTATTAAAGGCACTAAGAAGGGTTGATACAAAATTAGCTAAGTATGAAAACGAAATAAAAGCTCTTAAGAATGAAAAGGAAGCAGTAAAGCAAACAGATACTTTACTTGCGGATGAAAATGATATCCTAAAACAAGAAAATTGAATCCATGCATGTGAGTATTGAAAAATTAAGAATAGAAAATCATCTACTTGAAGTAGAAACAAGTGACATGAAGGTAAAAATTGATGATCTATCTAAGTCGTTGAAAACTACCTTTAAGAAATTTGATGAAAGTGACAAGAAATTGACCATGTTAATTTCTTCACAAAGAGTCTCAAATGAAAAACATGGATTAGGATATGAGCATGGTTCGAGTTCAAAATCGAATCAAAATATAGTCTTTATTAAGGCTAAAACAAGTCTAAAGTGATGAATCCAATAGCAAAAAGTACATTTCGAATACACATAATGTTAAAAGAGGAAATACCAGAGACTTTTATAGAAGTTATTTTGACAAGAAGTATCCACACAATGGATACTACAGAAGCAATACCAGAAGGTATAACAGAAGCTATACAAACCAGAATTTCAAGAAATAGGTTAAATGACAGTATAGGAATGTTAATTCTTATGTATGTTTCTTTTGTAAATAAATTTGGTCATATTGAGAAATTTTGCTATTATAAGAGAAATAAGCTCAGTAGTCAACAAGTAAATCGAAGAAATCAAATGAGCTTATCTTTTAAAGGGCCCAAACTTGCTTGGGTTCCTAAAAGGACTTAATTCTTTTTATTTGTACAGGAACATGAAGCTAAAATAAGAGGAACATGGTATTTGGATAGTGAATGTTCTAGACATATGATTGGAGATGCTTCATTGTTCAATGGCATAACTTGGGAAGAAAAAGGGTATGTAAAGTTTGGAGATGATAGTAGAGGTAAAATAATTGCTACTGGAACAATTGGTATGCCTACTTTTCTCATTGAAAATGTATATCTTGTGCAAGGTTTAAAACATAATCTACTTAGTATTATTAGTCAGTTATGTGATAAAGGATATAGAATGATTTTTAATCAAGACAAGTGCTATGCTTTTAATGAAAATGATGAAAGATTATTTGAAGGAATTAGGAAAAGAAATATCTATCTCATAAAACCAGTTGAAATCGATAATGTCTATTGTTTAATTTCTTTGAATGATCATGTTTTTGCTTAGCACAAACGACTAGGACATGTTAATTTTAATCATTTAGAAAAATTATCTAAAAAGGATATTATTAAAGATTACTTAAGATAAATATTAAACAAGATGTGAAATGTGATACTTGCTTAAAGAATAAAATGGTTTCTGTCTTTCATAAAAGTAAAAATGTAATTTCAACTAAGAGACCACTTGAATTATTGCATCTTGATCTTTTTGGACCTACTAGAGTCCTTAAGCATGGGTGGAAGCAAATATAGACTTGTTATTGTTGATAATTTTTTAAGATACACTTGGGTTATATTCTTGTGACACAAAAAGAGATACCTTTGATTCTTTTCAAAAATTTGCAAAAAAAAATACAAAATGAAAAGGGAGTTTCCATCATTAGTCTTCGAACTGATCATGGAATAAAATTTCAAAATGCAAGTTTTTTAAATTTTTGTGAAGAACATGGTATAATCTGATAATTTCTCAACTCCATACACTCCTCAACAAAATGGAGTGTTGGAAAACAAGAATAGAACTTTACAAGATGATGAGATCCATGATGAGAGCCAAGCCGGAAGAAGAAATGTGGATCCTCTTGAAGTGTCGCCTGGACCGATCACAAGAAATCAAGCGAAACGATTCGAGAAAGCACTTAACGGGTTGATAAAGGTTGTCCATGAAGCCGGAAGGATTGGAGCAATCATGAAGTTGGAACGGATTGGAAACAACCATGGAAGACCCTTGCTTTTATACAAGTCACATCGGACACGGGTTGAAGAGGGCGTGTATGTTCAAGGCACGGCCGTGTAGGAATTCCAAGATTGCACAGAATCATACACGGCTAGATACACGGCTAAAAGGCACGGCCATGTATGGAGACAAGCAAATCCACATAAAGATACACGACTAGAAGTACACGGTCGTGTATGTGACCGGAATGTGCACAGAAACGTACACGGCCAAAGTACACGGTCGTGTACACGGCCGTGTATCCCCTGCCGGCCAGCTTTTTCTGTTTCGTGTTTTTACGCAACTTATCTAAGCTACATCGTTTTGGACTTGTTTTTCATGAATTGTAACCCTAGTATAAAAGCTCCTAGGGTTTAGAACATCAAAGAATTTACATCTTGAACATTAAAGACTTTTGAGAGGCACCTCTCTTGGTTCTTCAAGAACTAAAATCGAACTTATCGGATTAATTTCCGTGGCATTCATCCCAACTTATCAATCGGTCTTTCATTCCCGATTGTGGCGTCTTCATTTTATACAAAGGTTCTTGTCTCGCTTATAGACAACGGTCGCGGTTTCCACTTTAGGTGTTTGGGCATCTTGGGTAACGAATTCCGAACGTATTAGTATTGGGTTTTTCATGGGTTGGCGTGGTTCATATCAGTTTGGAAATTAGAGCTTAGGTTTATCAAAACATCAAGTTTGGTTTGAGGAAGGTAATATCAAAAACCCTTACTCCAATCGTTCATATCAATTATCGTATTCAATTTCGTAGTATTGATTGTCTTTTGATAGTGCAATATCGACTAGGCGATTGTTAAAAAAAAAAAAAAGAGTAAAAATCACGACAAAAAAAAAAGAGAAAAGAAAAGAAAAGAAAACGTGATCAAGAGAAACAACCAAGACAAAAAAAAAATTCGGATAGAAAAATAGAGGAAAATTACGAACCCTAGAGTTGTTTTGAATTCTACGGAGGAAAATTTGGGGTAGTTCGGGTTAGTTCCAAGAGAATTGAGAAGAGGAAATTGGCGAGTTGATATCATCATTATTGTGAGAAAACACGAGTGACTGTGTGATATCAAACATTTGAGTGAACATGTAAGGGAGTGTATCGTGAGGGTTTTAAAATTTTAATATTATTTGTGTTAGTACTAATCTTTTCTGTAGGGACTATGTCGAGACAACATTCTCCTGAAGGTGAGAGGGGAAGGTTTGATGCTAGTTTCGTAATTGAGGCGTTGAGGGGAGAAATGAAGAGGATGTTCCAAGAGGGAATGGAACAAATTCATGAGACGGTAAAGCAAAGATTAGAGCAATCCACAAATGTATTCCAAGGGCGTAAGGGGGGAGAGTCGTTCTAGGAGAGTACCGAGGGGGAGATGAAATGTCGGATGATGACTTTGATGAGCCTTCTTCGGGAGTTATAGAGGATATAGTGGTCGGAATAAAGGAACTAGAGATTGGGAAGATAGAGGAGTTTAGGAATAGAGAGGAGGGACCAATTGAGTAGCATAAAGATGAAGATTCCTCCTTTCCAAGGGAAAAATGATCCCGAGGTATACTTAGAGTAGGAGAAGAAGGTAGAGATGGTATTTGATTGTCACAACTAAAAGTGGGAGAATGAAGTAATCTGGCTGCCATTAAATTTTTCGGATTATGCTATAGTGTGCTGGGATCAACTATGTTGAATAGGGAAGGAGGGCGAGCCACCTATTGAGTCTTGGGAAGAAAATGAAAAGAGTGATGAGAAGGGGTTTGTGCTTGCGTTTACTATCGTAAATTGCAAAACCCAAGTTGCAAACTCTAAGGAAAGGAAGCCGAAGTGTAGATGAGTATTTCAAGGAGTGGAAGTCACTATGATTAGGTGAATGTAGAGGAGGATAGAGAGGCTACAATGGCTAGGTTTCTTGCTGGGTTGAATAGAGAAATCCAAAATGGGGTTGAATTGCAGCATTATGTAAAATTGGAGGATATGGTTCACATGGCTATAAAGGTTGAGAACCGCACAAGAGGAAAGGTAGTAGTAATGCACGGTTTCCACAGGGTAATGGTTCATCCACTTGGATGACCAACCATTGGAAGAAAAAAGAAAGCCTTTTACCTACCAAACCAAAAGGGGAGCTTAGGCAGCGGGTTCTACTCCTGGTAATCAAGGTAACCTCGTTTCTTCTACTTCTAGAAATCGTAACATTAGATGCTTTAAATGCCAAGTGGAGGCCATATTGCTAGTCAATGTCCAAAATAGGCGTGTGATGATTTTGCGTGATGATGGTGAGTATGAGATGAGGGGATAGTGAAGAAGATGATATCCCCTCCATTAGAGGATGCTAGTGATGATGAGGAGCCTGTAATGGGAAGGCTAGTGGCAGTAGTAAAGCGAGCATTGAATGTGCAGGTGAAGGAAGAAGAGGAGGTGAAAAAGAGAGAATATATTTCATACTAGATGCTATCTAGGAGATCACATTTGTAGTTTGATCATGATGGAGGGAGTTGCACCAATGTAGTGAGAAATTTTTATTGTTGAGAGGCTGGGGCTCAAAATGTTAGACACCCTAATCCATATAAATTGTAGTGGTTGAATGATAGTGGTGAGACTAAGGTGAGTAAGCAAGCCTTGATTGGTTTTCGCATTGGAAGGTATGAGGATGAGGTGTTATGTGATGTAGTGCCAATGCAGCATGTCATGTGGTTTTTTGGGGAGGCCGTGGCAATTTTATAGGAAGGCTGTTCATGATGGCTTTTCCTAACAAGTATACGCTTGTTCCCCAAAGGGGAAAAAGCTTTAATCTTAAACTTTTAACACCTAAGCAAGTGTATGAGGACCTATTGCAGCTACAACAGTTTTTTGAAAAACACAAGGTGAGTGAAAAACAGAGGGAGAGTGAGAGAGCAAAAGATAATGAGAAAGAAAAGGAATATCAAAGTCAAGATCAAAAAGAAAAAGAGAGGAAGGCTGGAAAGAGTGTGAGAGGCCAGTTGAAGGGAGATCAACTTTGGTGGTGAGTGAAAAAGAGAGGGCAGCCTTGCAAAAGGAGAGTTATGTGGCAAGAGCGAGTGTAGTAAGGAGAGCGTTAGTGATGAGGCAACCTATGTTGTTGCTGGTTTTTAAGGAAACATTTTTAACTACTAATAAATTTATCTAATGCTTTGCCTAGTGTGGTTGTGTCCTTGTGCAGGATTTGAAAATGTCTTTCCAAAGGGAAACCCTCCAAAGGCGGGTAGATGAGTTAATGGAGAAGGATACGTGAGAGAAGGCATGAGTCCAGGTGCAGTGCCTGTGATTTTGGTGCCTAAGAAAGGGTGGGACATGGGAATGTGGTTGACTACCCCGCCATCAAAAAACCTTTCGGTAAAGTATCGTCATCCCATTCCTTGTTTAGATGACTCTTAGATTGGTTATATGAGTATAGTGTCAAATTTCCCCGTGAGCTATGGATAAACATTTCCATAGATTTTGTGTTTGGATTTCTAGGGCTAGGCATGGTCGAGAATTCGAATTTTGTGGTTGTGGATAGGATTTTTAAAAAAGGTTCATTTCATTCCTTGTCATAAAAAATGATGATGCTATACACATTGTTGATTTGTTCTTTAGAAAGGTATGCGTTCGCATGGTATACCTAGAAGCATTGTTAGTGATCGAGATGAGAAATTTTTGAGTCATTTTTTGGAGAGTATTGTGGAAAAGTTGGGAACTAAATGAATGTTTTTTAACTATTTGTCACCTACAAATTGATGGGCAAATTGATGTGGTTAATAGGACTTTAATTCCATTGTTTGGGGCAATTATAGAGAAGACATTAGGACTTGGAAGGATTGTCTACCATTTGTGGAGTTTGCATATAAAAAGGTTTTTCATAGCCTACTCAATGTTCACCATTTTTAGATTGGTATGGTTTTAAAAACCCATTGGTTCCTATTTAATTATTGCCAATTGCCACTTAACAAGTCGTGAGTTTTGATGCTGATTCTAAGGCAGATTTCGTGAGAAAGCTACATGCACAGGTAAAGAGTAGGATTGAAAAACAAAATGCCAGGGTCGCTTCAAGGGTGAACGAGGGCAGGAGACCTATGAAATTTAGCCTGGAGATTGGGTTTGGGTGCATTTTCGCAAGGAGAGGTTTCCATTGCAGAGGAAATCCAAGTTGAACCTTAGGGGAGATAGTCCATTTCCGATGCTTTAGAAAATAAATGATAATGCCTACAAAAAAAATTACCAGGTGAGTATCCAGTAAGTATCACATTTTATGTTACTGATCTGAGTCCATTTGATGCAGGCAATGATTTGAGGACAAATCCTTTTCAAGAGGAGGGGAATGATGAGATCCATGATGAGAGCCAAGCCGGAAGAAGGAATGTGGATCCTCTTGAAGTGCCGCCTGGACCGATCACAAGAAATCAAGCGAAAAAGATTCAAGGAAGCACTTAACAGGTTTTATAAAGGTTGTCCATGAAGCCGGAAAGGATTGGAGCAATCATGAAGTTGGAACGGATTGGAAAACCAGGGAAGACCCTTGCTTTTATTTCAAGTCACATCGGGGCACGGGTTGAAGAGGGCGTGTATGTTCAAGGGAAAGGCCGTGTAGGAATTCCAAGATTGCACAGAATCATACCGGCTAGATACATGGCTAAAAGGCACGGCCGAGTATGGAGACAAGCAAATCCACAGAAAGATACACGACCAGAAGTACACGGCCCGGTATGTGACCGGAATGTGCAAAGAAAAGTACACGGTTGTGTATAGACCGTATATCCCCTGCCAGCCAGCTTTTTCTGTTCATGGTTTTTACGCAACTTATCTAAGCTACATCGTTTTGGACTTTTTTCACGAAATTGTAACCCTAGTATAAAAGCTCATAGGGTTTAGAACAACAAAGAATTTACATCTTTAAAATTAAACACTTTTGAGAGGCACCTCTCTTAGTTCTTCAAGAAACTAAATCGAACTTATCGGATTAATTTCCGTGGCGTTCATCCCGACTTATCAATCGGTCTTTCATCCCGATTGTGGCGTCTTCATTTTTATACCAAGGTTCTTGTCTCACTTATAGACAACGGGTCGCGGTTTCCACTTAGGTGTTTGGGGCTCTTAGGCAACGAATTCCGAACGTATTGGTATTGGGTTTCGTCACGGGTTGGCGTGCTTCGTATCATAAGAGATGACTAGGTGTATGTTAAATGAAAGTGGAATTGCTAAGAATTTTTGGGCAGAAGCAATTTCTGTAGCTTGCTATATCATCAATAGAGTTTTCATTCGACCTATGACATCAAAGACTGCTTATGAGATATTTCGAGGTAAGAAACCTAACATTTCATATTTTCATATCTTTAGATCTAAATGCTTTGTGAAAAAGAATCCTCTCAACCTTAGTAAGTTTGATGAAAGATCTGAAGAAGCTATTTTCTTAGGATATTCTCTAAATATTCGTGCTTATCGTGTTTTCAATAAATCATCAAAAACTATTGAAGAATCAATAAATGTTAAATTCATTGAGGATTTAAAGGATGTTAGATTCTGATGAAGAAAAGGACTCCAATTCTAAAGCAGAAGTTATTTCAGAACCTAAGTCAGAAGCAGTTGTTGTTAAACACTCGAGGATCTGGTCGTCCAGAACCTATTTCAGAGGCAAATACAGAAGGTACTTCAAAAGGTGTAAGATCTGAACAAGAGGCTTCTAAAGCTTGGAGGTATAAGTCTGCACATCCTTCTGATTAAATAATAGGTAATGTTCAATCTGGGTTAAAACAAGAGCTAATTTACAAAATCTTGAAAATCATTTTGTGTTGTTATCCGAAATTGAACCTAGTAATATGGAAGAAGCTGTAAATGATGATAATTGGACTATCTCTATGCAAGAAGATTAAATCAATTTCAAAGAAACAATGTATGGAATTTAGTTCCTAAAACCTAGAGGAAAGTCTATAATTGGAACTAAATGGGTGTTTAAAAATAAATTAGATGAAGACGGCAAAATTATAAGAAATAAAGCAAGATTAGTAGCTAAAGGTTATTCACAGAAGAAGGATAGATTTTGATGAAACATACGCACCTGTTGCTAAGACTAGAAGCAATACGGTTAATGCTTGCATATGCATCTTATAAGGATTTTAAAAGTTTTTCAAATGGATGTAAAAAGTGCATTTTTAAATGGTTTTATAAAAGAAGTTTATGTGGAACAACCACCTGGTTTTGAAGATCCTTTCAAATCAAAACTATGTTTCTAAATTAAATAAAGCACTATATGGTTTGAAACAAGCTCCAAGAGCTTGGTATGAAAGATTGAGTATGTTTTTTATCTCTAAAAGGTTTTCATAGAGGAAAAGTTGACACTACTTTATTCTTGAAAACTTTTGATAATGATATCTTGGTTGTACAAATATATGTAGATGATATTATCTTTAGAATCTACTAAAGATTGTTGTGTCAAGAATTTGTTGAGACCATGCAGGCAGAATTTGAAATGTCAATGATGGGAGAATTGACATTCTTTTTGGGGCTTCAAATAAAAACAAACAAAAGAAGGAATCTTTGTTCATCAAGAAAAAATATACAAAACAAATATTGAAGAAATTGATATGATAGTTGCAAAAAGGTTACAACACCTATGAGTACTTCAACAAGGTTAGACTCTAACTCAAATGGACAGAAGGTAAAGTCAGAAACTTTAAAAGGGGTCTTATATAGGTCTTATTGTCTTGATACATCAGGGGCTTGATATTTTGTTTAATTGTTTTTGTGCTTTTTG